>JAVIAB010000083.1:107500-288796 GCA_032433765.1 Megaustenia siamemsis | reverse complement strand
TTGTCCATAGTAGTCCAACTCACTAACCACTGAGCTATCGCTGTTCACAGAAACATAAACCAGGGGGAGGGGGAAATTGTAATGGTAGATAATTCAGGAGGGTCGATTTCTGGGAAAAAATAAGAAGGGAAGGACAGAACAATGAACAGTCATTTTGACAGACCGCAAACCATTTGTGCCAATAGTTTTCTTATGTCAAAATTTGATTTTATAGTAACTTTAACACACACAGAAGAAGTGTAACAGCACATGACTGAAGCTATTGCCACGATTGTGTTTATCGTACTAGGCTATTACCGTGTGAAATAGGTCAATGTGACAGACTTGTGACAGGAAGCTAATGACAGATGATGGCCTATCTAAAATTCGCAGACACAATTTCAGATCAGAAGAGTAATTGCCCTGCAGTCTGATTTAAAAGAGCAACACGGTACCACGCCATGAAATGTTTAGTTTGACCTTCTTGAGACTTCAGATCGCCCTCACTTGAAACTTGTGACCAACAGGTCCCGGAGAAATTTGGAATTTCTGTCGACTCCCATTCCCTTTCATGTACCAAAGAGAGATATAGATTTAGTTATCGATTGTTCACACGTTCTTGTGTGGGGAATTCTTTCTAATCTGATTGGCTGTTGGCCTGGAATGGTTCTAATTCCATAGGTTAGATATTGAAACAGTAATTTTTAAATTTTTAAAAATGCCTGGCGTAGTTCTAATTCGATTGGTTGTTGGTCTGGGATGGTTCTAATCCCATTGGTTGTTGGTCTTGCATAGTTCTAATCCTATTGGTTGTTGGTCTGGATTAGTTTGTTATTGATCAGGTTCATGTGGGCCCCTGCTCCAGAACACAATATTACAAATATGGCATTCTCTATGCTGGGGATTCTGTGGATTTGTTGCCCATTCCTGTCTGAAATTTAAAAAAGGACTATGATGTAAACACAGAAAGATGACTGTGACCAATACATATTCACAGTGTTGATTGCACGAAATTAATATCTGATGGTTGCGATGAGCTTCTTTAACTTTCTAAGCTCCTTGTAGCGTTGAGGTCAATGTGCTCGATTCACAATAAGAAGGGACCCACCTCAAACCAGAAATCCTTGATCTCAGGGTTAGCGAAATAGCGTACCTATCCACATCGGAGACTTATAATGAAAAGAATCTCCGCTTTCAAGAGCTTTTGTCAGTTAAAAATGGGAAAAATATGGTCTAGTCCTTGACCCTTATTTTTTATAAAGAAAAAGTTAAATTCTTACCAGTTTTACCGGCGACTTCAGTCGGTGCTAAGAGTCCGTGCACGCTCTTCTATTTTTTCTGTGTTATCAGGAAATAAATGGGAATATTCAAATACACTGTCTGGGTAGAATGATGAATGTTCAAACACTTTGTCTGAGTAGAATGATGAATGTTCAAAGATTTTGTCTGAGTAGAATTATGAATGTTCAAAGATTTTATCTGAGTAGAATTATGAATGTTCAAAGGAGACGCACCAAGATGCACGTACCAAGATGGGCGCTTGTTTGCGTTTGAACAAATCCCAACGGCCAAGATCTGAATTTGCAGAATTTCTTTCATTCTCAGCGGTGGCCGTTATAGTTTAGCTTTTGCTAGCACAATGCCTGGAGTATAAGCTCGGACCACCATCTTATCGTGCTTTCTCCCTGCATCGCAGACTAAACGGACGCTGTCTAGATGAACCAAATTAGTAAATAACCTTGATAATAGCGAATAACAGCCACTGCTGTTGCTGCTGAGGTAACGCCAAATGAGATAGGTCTTGAGAAATGTTTGCCAAGTCCAAGGATGATGTTCTTGCACATAATAACCTACTTTGACTTGGTAGTAACGTTGCTACTACCGCTGATAGCCATTACTGTCATGCTCTTCACGATCGTTCTGTTCATCATACACAAGTCCCGGTGGAAGAAGCTCAGTGGCCTGCCGATGCTGGAAGTTTCCGAGCTGAAACCTATCAACGATCCTAGGTGGAGCTCAGTGCGAGCTAGCGCCCAGGTTCGTGTAGCTAGGTTGCTCTTTGCCTTGTCTCTATCTTACATCATCATAAACGCGCCCAGCCATGTGGCCAGACTGTACTATCAGAAGAGGACTCAAGATTCAGGGGACATGAAATTGACATTCTCTGAAGGTCTTATCCGGCTGATCTTCCTGCACGTCGACCACGCCCAACATGCCTGCAAGTTTTGAATCTTCCTGGTCGTCAGTAGAAACTTTACCAAGAACCTCAGACAAACTTTAGTGGAAGTTACCAAGTGTATATGTTAGTCGTAGCTCATATCTTGGTGGGTGTGTGTGCTGGCCATGGCTGATATCTTGGTGGGTGTGTGTGCTGGCCATGGCTGATATCTTGGTGGGTGTATGTGCTGGCCATGGCTCATATCTTGGTGTGTGAATGGGCTGTCATGGTTCATATCTTGGTGTGTGTCTGTGCTGGACATGGTTCATATCTTAGTGTATATCCGTGCTAACCAAGGCTCATATCTTGGTGGGTGACTGTGCTGGCCAGGATTCATATCTTGGTGTGTGTCTGTGCTGGCCATGGTTCATATCTTGATGTATTTCCGTGCTAGCCATGGCTCATATCTTGATGTGTTTCTGTGCTAGTCATGGCTCATATCTTGTGTTTCTGTGCTAGCCATAGCTCATACCTTAGCTTGTGTGTTTGTGTGCTGGCATGGCTCATATCTTGGTGTGTGTCGTGTTAGTCATATCTCATATCTTTGTGTGTGTCTGTGTTTAGTCATATCTCATATCTTAGTGTGTATCTGTCTTAATCATGTATCATATCTTTGTGCGTGCATGTCATGTCTGTGTTAGTCATATCTCATATCTTTGTGAGCATGTCTATGTTAGTCACATCTCATACCTTTGTGTGTGCGTGTCTATGTTAGTCATATCTCATATATTTGTGTGTATGTCCATGCTAGTCACATCTCATCTTCGTGTGTGTCTATGTTAGTCACATCTCCTATCTTTATTTTTCTGTGTGCATGACTGTGTTTAGTCATATCTCATATCTTAGTGTGTGTATCTGTGTTTGTCTTATCTCATATTTTAAGAGTGTGTCTTTTCTAGTCACATCTCATATCTTAGTGTGTGTGTGTGTGTTTGTGTTAGTCATATCTCATATTTTGGTTTGTGTCAGTGTTTGTCATGCCTCATATCGTTGTGTGCATGTCAGTGTTAGTCACATCTCATATCTTTGTGTGTGCATGTCTCTGTTAGCCACCTCTTGTGACTCGGGCAGATGGTGTCGTAAACCTGGGAGGGCAGACCGTCTAAGGGCAGAATCTCCCTACAGAAAAGACAATCTGCTGTCTTGCAGGAAGATTGGGGACAATAAAAGACTAAGGAAAGCAAACCTGAACAAAATGCTGGCTGAAATCGGATGCACTGGGCCATTGGCGCAGAACACAGTGTAACGTTTCAACAGGTATTCAAGCAGAGTGGATCTAACACTCTAATTGACTTTAATTATGATGTCAATTCACTTAAACAGACAGCTGTCTTCATGTGAGAGTCTGGAATCCTACTCTGACTGAGACCTGATCGCAGAGAGAGAGAGAGAGAGAGAGAGAGAGAGAGAGAGAGAGAATATTCAAAGATTTTGTCTGAGTAGAATGATGAAAGTTCAAAGACTTTGTCTGAGTAGAATGATGAATGTTCAAAGACTTTGTCTGAGTAGAATGATGAAAGTTCAAAGACTTTGTCTGAGTAGAATGATGAATGTTCAAATACTTTGTCTGAGTAGAATGATGAATGTTCAAATACTTTGTCTGAGTAGAATGATGAAAGTTCAAAGACTTTGTCTGAGTAGAATGATGAATGTTCAAATACTTTGTCTGAGTAGAATGATGAAAGTTCAAAGACTTTGTCTGAGTAGAATGATGAAAGTTCAAAGACTTTGTCTGAGTAGAATGATGAATGTTCAAAGACTTTGTCTGAGTAGAATGATGAAAGTTCAAAGACTTTGTCTGAGTAGAATGATGAATGTTCAAATACTTTGTCTGAGTAGAATGATGAATGTTCAAATACTTTGTCTGAGTAGAATGATGAAAGTTCAAAGACTTTGTCTGAGTAGAATGATGAATGTTCAAATACTTTGTCTGAGTAGAATGATGAAAGTTCAAAGACTTTGTCTGAGTAGAAGGATGAAAGTTCAAAGACTTTGTCTGAGTAGAATGATGAATGTTCAAAGACTTTGTCTGAGTAGAATGATGAAAGTTCAAAGACTTTGTCTGAGTAGAATGATGAATGTTCAAATACTTTGTCTGAGTAGAATGATGAAAGTTCAAAGACTTTGTCTGAGTAAAGTGATAAAGGTTCAAAGACATTGTCTGGGTAGAGTGATGAAAGTTCAGAGACATTGAGTAAAGTGATGAAGGTTCAAAGGCTTTGAGTAGAGTGATGAAAGCTCAAAGAATGTGTCTGCGTAGAGGGATGGAGGTTCAAAGACACTGTTTGATTAGAATTATTTACGTTCCAATACTTTGTCTGAGTAGAATGATGAATGTTCAAAGACTTTGTTTGAGTAGAATGATGAAAGTTCAAAGACTTTGTCTGAGTAAAGTGATAAAGGTTCAAAGACATTGTCTGGGTAGAGTGATGAAAGTTCAGAGACATTGAGTAAAGTGATGAAGGTTCAAAGGCTTTGAGTAGAATGATGAAAACTCACAGAATTTGTCTGCGTAGAGGGATGAAAGTTCGAAGACACTGTTCGGGTAGAGTGATGAAAGTTCCAAGACTTTCTCTGAGTAGAGTGATGAAGGTTCCAAGACTTTGTCTGCATAGAGTGATGAAAGTTCCAAGACTTTCTTTGAGTAGAGTGATGAAGATTCAAGGACAAACACATAGACAATGACTTGATTTGGATCAAGGCGAAAAAGTAAGTCAGGTCCAACAATGACTTGTTTTCAGAGCCCAGTGTGTCGAGACAAAGAGCACAAAATCGCGTCTTCGTTTTAAATGACGACACTCTGCATGGGCAAGGAACTTTATTTTCAATGCCAGCAAAGAAAAAGAGGAAACCTTAGTCTCTAGCAGCAGATAACGAAAAATAGACCTAAGAAGGCACTAATAAATAGCACGTAACAGTGTAACAGAATCAGCTTGCGAGAGATACGTTTCAACCTTGGACTAGGTTCGTTTAAGAGCGGCCTAATAAGAAGGAGGTCATAATAATCTAAGGTATGCTGATGATACAGTCTTAATCACTAAGAGTGAAAATGGGTTACAAGAAATGTTAGACATTATAGTGAAAGAAAGCACAAATAAAGGACTCAGCCTTAATAGCAACAAGACAGAAGTAATGGTAGCAACAAAGAAAAAGATATCATCTCAGTGCAAAATAAAGACAAGTGGAACAATATTAATACGTGTAAATGAATTTAAATATTTGGGAACTTTGTTAACCTCAGACGGAAGATGTACAACAGAGTTGCGATGAAGACCGGCTCAGGCAAAAGTAGCTTTCCAAAAAATGAGGAAGATACTATGCAATCCATTTTTGACAATCGAAACAAGAAAAAAAGTTCTTAAATGTTATATAGAGTCAGTCTTAACATATGGATGTGAATCATGGACACTAGGACAACAAACAAGAAAATCACTGGAGTCTGTAGAAATGTGGTTTTACAGATGAATGTTGAGAATATCATGGACAGCTAAGAAGAGCAATGAAAATGTTTTGAAAGAGGCCAAAGCAAAAAGAGAGCTAATTTCCAATATTAGGAAGAAAGAATCATCATTTTTTTGCCATGTAATGAGAAGAGAACTGGAATATATTGTAGCAACTGGGAAAATTGAGGGACGAAAAGATAGAGGAAAGCAAAGAGAAAAAATACCAGACAGCTTAAGAGAATGGCTTGGCCAACAACAGAAATGATAAATAACTGTCGAGATCGAAAATTGTGGAGAGACATGATCACCTACGCCATTAGGCCCGGTACTTGACGATGATGATGAATAAGAAGGAATACAAACAAACGCTTACCATGCAGCGCGAGGTTAGAATTTACCTTGCTCATGAATGATCTCGCTACACTTTGCACAGCTTTCGTTTATTGCTATTTTCGTTATCTCTCTCAATGTATTATTCCAGAAATACTGATACAGCCTGTGTGTGTTTCATTCGTTGTTTTATTCAGGTTGATTACACACATTTATGTTATAAATTTTACACACATTTATGTTATAAATTTTAGCAATATCCGGGGTTTAAAATGCATTACTTCACATAGAAAATGTAAATTTAGTAAGTCTCGTAATTTTGTATTCTCATTAACCTTGATCTACTAAAGTATCACTATTACAATAATTTTAATTCGGGTAGAAAGTTTATAATTTTTGGGTGTGGGTTCAAAATCAGGAAAAATCTGAGTAAAATAACAAGTCTCTGAACACTTCTGGATAGTGTCGCTTCAAGCATCGAAACTCACTATACACGGCGGCATTCCTCCCCTTTCTAGAGTAATACCCTGGTACCCTTTTCTGCCAGCGGCTGGGTCGACAGCGGGGGTATTTTTTTTCCCCAACCACGACTACAATTCACACTGCTTTCAGCGGAAATCGAACACGGATTGTCCGAAGGTGGGCATCCCAGGCGGGGTTTTCGTTCATAGAATACACCGATTAACCTTTACTAAGTTAATTAAGCGGTCTGACTTCTAATGATCTCCCATAGCTAGATGTGTATTCAAATACCTAATCTTACCAGACACAGACTTTAAAAACAAAAGGTGTTGTTTCAGATGAGCACTTAAATAAACGAACTATTGATCGGTGAAATTCAAAAAGAGCTGTCTACTCGACGTTGCTTGGACAATTATCCCAAAAGGATTTATTTAAACATCCGTTTTTGCTTAATTCTTCCTTCTCTTCTTCTTCTTTCCTTCCTCGTTTGCCTTTCAGCGTCGAGGGGAGATATAATTTGCGGTCTTTTGCTCTTCTGTTCGCTTCTGCTGCTGTTATGTTTCCTTGTGCTTCTAATATTCCATCGCTCCATCTTTTTCGTGGTCGAGAACTTGGGTCTGGTGTTCTCGCAACGCTTATTGAAGGTTCGTTGTGTTGTGTTTTGATCACTCTGCCTTGTCTCGTGGCAAAATCATGTTTATCTGTTGTTTCTTATATATTCTATGACTGGGGCTATTCCTAGCTTTTTCCCAGTTCTTCTTTCCTGATCTTGTCTCTCAGGCTGCTTTCCGCCATTCGTCTAACACATTTCATCTCAGTATAGTTATTGTTCTTATTGTTCTCGCATCCAGGGTCCTATTATTATTTGCTTGATTGCATAATTAAATGACTTAATTAACGTTATCTTCTTTATAACGATGTTTAGTCCGACGACGATTCATCTCTATTTCCCCCATTTAAAAGGACGTTAAATGAACGTTGATGCGTCGCATTAAGGTTTACAATAATATGCGATATTAGCGCCTGTCGGAACAACATACATGAGCACAGTAATTCCTCTGGCTTCGGGTTGCCTTCCGCTTCGAGCAATTTTTTTCGAGGCCGGAAGAGTTTTCCGGTCTACCACGGGAAGGTGGAGTAGGATCTTTATCAGTTAAGGTTCACCACTCCTGACTTTGTCAGCTGTGAGTTGCCAATCATTTTCAGCACAAATGAATTTGGTTGTTTTGGTTTTAGGGCGTGATCTTCTTCAACACTCAATTTCGTACGTTCATAAAACCAGTGAAATTAATCTCTTGCACAAATCTCATTGCCAACTCGGGATCATTGTAGCTGCTCAATTGTTTCTTACGACCTTTTCTTCCGGCCATGTTTTAGGTCTTCTGTATAAACTTTGATCAGGTAGGAGGTTAGAGTGCATATAGATGCTTCACGAGCAAAATGAAGCATTAGATCAAGTTTCAAACAGAAACTCAATAATCTAGATCATGTAAAAGATCATTGCAAATGAAAACTTCTTGTACAATTATAGGCAATAGATCATTGCAAATGAAAACGTCTTGTAAAATATTAGGCAATAGATCATTACAAATGAAAACGTCTTGCACAATTATAGGCAATAGATCATTGAAAATGAAAACGTCTTGTACAATTATAGGCAATAGATCATTGCAAATGAAAACTTCTTGTACACATATAGGCAATAGATCATTGCAAATGAAAACGTCTTGCACAATTATAGGCAATAGATCATTGCAAATGAAAACGTCTTGCACAATTATAGGCAATAGATCATTGCAAATGAAAACGTCTTGCACAATTATAGGCAATAGATCAATTCAAATGAAAACTTCTTGTACAATTATAGGCAATAGATCATTGCAAATGAAAACTTCTTGTACAATTATAGGCAATAGATCATTGCAAATGAAAACTTCTTGTACAATTATAGGCAATAGATCATTGCAAATGAAAACTTCTTGTACAATTATAGGCAATAGATCATTGCAAATGAAAACTTCTTGTACAATTATAGGCAATAGATCATTGCAAATGAAAACGTCTTGCATAATTATAGGCAATAGATCATTGCAAATGAAAACTTCTTGTACAATTATAGGCAATAGATCATTGCAAATGAAAACGTCTTGCACAATTATAGGCAATAGATCATTGCAAATGAAAACGTCTTGTACAATTATAGGCAATAGATCATTGCAAATGAAAACTTCTTGTACAGATATAGGCAATTGATCATTGCAAATGAAAACGTCTTGCACAATTATAGGCAATAGATCATTGCAAATGAAAACGTCTTGCACAATTATAGGCAATAGATCATTGCAAATGAAAACTTCTTGTACAATTATAGGCAATAGATCATTGCAAATGAAAACTTCTTGTACAATTATAGGCAATAGATGATTGCAAATGAAAACGTCTTGCACAATTATAGGCAATAGATCATTGCAAATGAAAACGTCTTGTAAAATGTTAGGCAATCATCAGCAATATCATCATCATGTGCCATACCGGATGGCGTAGGCGATTATGTCCTTCCATAATCTTCTATCTACAGTAAAAAAAAAAAAAAAAAAAAGTAAAGTGCCCCGTCCCGCCAAGCGGCGTATAGGAAATATGGTGTTAGTGACCATAATTTTTACAGACCTTCGACATATGATTCTTAGGGTAATGTGGTCGGTAGCACGCCCGTGCCGCTTTACTTTCCCAGAAAAAAATTCGGTACCTATTTAAGGCTGGGTGAACCCGGAAGCCGTCGGTCAGGATCGAACTCGACCTCTTGTCCTTAGTAGTCCAGTTCACTAACCACTGAGCTATCGCGGCTCCATTCTATCTACAGTGCATCGTATCAATTCTGTTGTTTACCGTTTTCTATGTCATGATAAATAAACATGACAAGCAAAAAATATGGACTGGATATGAATATCAAAAAGACTAAAACTATGATCATAAACAAAGAAGATACTCAAAACCCACAAGTGGATATCAAAATAGAAGGAATAGACCTGGAGACAGTTCAGAACTACAAATACCATGGACATACTATAACCAGTGATGGAAAATGTACAACTTAAATAAACAAAAGAATAGGAATGGCAAAAAGTAATTTTAATGTCGTGAAGAACATACTAACATCAAAACAAATAACACCAGGGCTAAAACTAAGAATAGCAAAATGTTATGTATCCTCAATATTCCTATATGGTGCAGAAACATGGACATTAGACAGGAAAAAAGAACAGAGCATTGAAGCCTTTGAAATGTGGATATATAGAAGAATAGGTAGAATTGGATGGAAGGAAAAGAAAGTCTTAAAACAACTAAAAATGAAAAGAGAACTACTAAACACAATTCAAACACGACAAATGCGATTTTTGGGCCATGTTAAAAGATACAACAGCCTACTAAAAGTAATCCTGGAGGGAAAATACAAGGTAAAAGAGGCAGAGGCAGACCAAGACTAACATGGACGAGCAACATCAAAAGATGGACAAATCAGCCTATGACAACATGCACTATCAAAGCAAGAGACAGAGCAGAATGGGGCTCCATGGTAGCCAACCTTCGTTGCGGAGAAGGCAATCGATGATGATGATGATGATGTCATGACACCATGCTATCCAGTATTTTCTCTCTTTGTCGTCCGTGATCTCTCTTTTCTTTTATTTTGCCAGTTGTATCAATTATTCCAACTTGCCTCTTCTCATGATCTGCCCGAAAAATGAATGTTCATTGTTTCTTTCTGATGTTTCTTAGGAGCTTCATTTTTGTGTTAGCTTCTTTGAGAATTTCTTCATTGGTCTTTTTAGCTGTCCAGGGAATTGTCAACGTTGTTGTGAGAAATCATATCTTTGTGGCCTCTAATCGTCTTTTCATTTGTTTGTCTACTGTCCATGATTCCCTTCCATAGGTCACAATCGGTTCTATATAGCACGGATGAACTCTTTTTCACACTTGTTTAGACAGATTTGTTGCATAAAATATTTTTCATTTTCTGAAATGCTATTTTGGCCTGAGCTCTTCTGCTTAATATTTCTGTGGTGCATTTCCCACTTATGTTATTATTGTGCCAAAGTATTTGAAGCGTTGCACTCGGTCCAGATTTGTCCTGTTTATTTTTATCCTGCATGATGGTGATGATTGTTTCTTCGATATGACCATTACTTCTGTTTTCTTACTATTCAGACTGAGACCTTTCTTGTTGCTTTCTTTTTGTTACACAATAGATTGTTGAAAATGAAAACTTGTAAAATGTTAGACAATAAATCGTTGAAAATGAAATCTTGTAAAATGTTAGATAATAGATTGTTGAAAATGAAAACTTCTTGTAAAATGTTAGACAATAGTAATTGAAATTGAAAACTTCTTGTAAAATGTTAGACAATAGTAATGAAATTGAAAACTTCTTGTAAAATGTTAGACAATAGGTAATTGAAATTGAAAACTTCTTGTAAAATGTTAGACAATAGATCGTTCAAAATGAAAACTTCTAGAACAGTATGAACAGGACCGCCTTAACGCATAGGCCCATTGGGGCATTTGCCGGGGGCCCACGATCATAGGGGCCGCATGCGAATATGTTGTAGGGTTTCGGAAAACCCGTATAAATTTTAGTATTATTTTATAAAAATCTCATAATTTTGTGTTTATATGCGAACGGTCCTTTTTGTAAATATCATGTGCAATACTATAAAACATGCAAATAAAATCTCTTTTCTCTGTTTTTTCATGTTTAATGTTGATTATAGTTGCAGCTGCACATCATGTTTTAACAACAATTTTGTTGAAATTAGTATAGTGACAATAAATAAATAATACATCATTATTAATTTTATCAACCATTTATTTTTTATTCCTGCGGGGGGGGGGGGGGGAGGGAGGAGAGGCCGCAGCACTCTTTCTTTGCCCAGGGGCCCAACACTATTTCTATGCCCAGGGGCCCAAAATGGTGTAAAGACGGCTCTGAGTATGAGGCACACAGATTGCTGCTGATAAACAGGCATGGACAAATCGAATAATATATCCGATTAGTTGTGGCAATTTGATGAACAACACGAAACAACGGATCAGATTGCTAATGAAACAACATCATAAGCAACATCAGGCAGTATATTAGATCTGAATTAGAAGACGTTATGCTGAAAGATAATACATTTGAATACTAATGTATGTTTAATAAATGTTGAAATATATTGTAGTCCCGTGTAACACTTCTTTGTATATTAAATATTACTAGAGGAATAAATGATAACTAGACACTGGATTCAATGAAAATAAAATAAAAAGGGTCCTTCGTGAGGGAAACGCTCAGATTGACCAGAAGAGACTGAATCATGAAGAAAATAAAGAAAGATCGGACAATTACAAAATTCTGAATTACATATGTAAGCAGCAAATAAAATGATTTGTTCATCCGAAAAGGCTGCCAAGAGATTCTGCACATAACGTGTTTTAAAATAGGATATGAAAGAAGAGCTCATGATAGTCTCAGAGTTAGATTGAGTGGTCTCAGAGTTGGATTGAGTGGTCTCAGAGTTAGATTGAGTGGTCTCAGAGTTAGATTGATTGGTCTCAGAGTTAGATTGAGTGGTCTCAGAGTTAGATTGATTGGTCTCAGAGTTAGATTAATTGGTCTCAGAGTTAGATTGATTGGTCTCAGAGTTAGATTGATTGGTCTCATAGTTAGATTGCTTGGTCTTAGAGTTAGAATGATTGGTCTCAGAGTTAGATTGATTGGTCTCAGAGTTAAATTGATTGGTCTCAGAGTTAGATTGATTGGTCTCAGAGTTAGATTGATTGGTCTCAGAGTTAGATTGATTGGTCTCAGAGTTAGATTGACTGGTTTCAGAGTTAGATTGATTGGTCTCAGAGTTAGATTGATTGGTCTCAGAGTTAGATTGATTGGTCTCAGAGTTAGATTGATTGGTCTCAGAGTTAGATTGATTGGTCTCAGAGTTAGATTGATTGGTCTCAGAGTTAGATTGATTGGTCTCAGAGTTAGATTGACTGGTTTCAGAGTTAGATTGATTGGTCTCAGAGTTAGATTGATTGGTCTCAGAGTTACATTGATTGACAAAATCTGAGAAACGCTACAACAACATCCAATGACAATGATACAGGCTACAATTGGGCAAAAACTGGAACTGTCTACCTTCCTCGACACCCGAATGGGTTTGAGAGTAAATGAAGAGAGTAACGAGAGAGGTAACGGATCTTACAGAAATCTGTCAGTGTCTTTATTTACCGTCAGGTTGTAAGCACTTACAGAAATCTGTCAGTGTCTTTATTTACCGTCAGGTTGTAAGCACTTACAGAAATCTGTCAGTGTCTTTATTTACCGTCAGGTTGTAAGCACTTACAGAAATCTGTCAGTGTCTTTATTTACCGTCAGGTTGTAAGCACTTACAGAAATCTGTCAGTGTCTTTATTTACCGTCAGGTTGTAAGCACTTACAGAAATCTGTCAGTGTCTTTATTTACCGTCAGGTTGTAAGCACTTACAGAAATCTGTCAGTGTCTTTATTTACCGTCAGGTTGTAAGCACTTACAGAAATCTGTCAGTGTCTTTATTTACCGTCAGGTTGTAAGCACTTACAGAAATCTGTCAGTGTCTTTATTTACCGTCAGGTTGTAAGCACTTACAGAAATCTGTCAGTGTCTTTATTTACCGTCAGTTGTAAGCACTTACAGAAATCTGTCAGTGTCTTTATTTACCGTCAGGTTGTAAGCACTTACAGAAATCTGTCAGTGTCTTTATTTACCGTCAGGTTGTAAGCACTTACAGAAATCTGTCAGTGTCTTTATTTACCGTCAGGTTGTAAGCACTTACAGAAATCTGTCAGTGTCTTTATTTACCGTCAGGTTGTAAGCACTTACAGAAATCTGTCAGTGTCTTTATTTACCGTCAGGTTGTAAGCACTTACAGAAATCTGTCAGTGTCTTTATTTACCGTCAGGTTGTAAGCACTTACAGAAATCTGTCAGTGTCTTTATTTACCGTCAGGTTGTAAGCACTTACAGAAATCAGTTAAAATATTAGGGTATAAAAATCATAGATGAAAGTTGGAATACTTGTCTACAACAGGAAAATACAAGGAAAGAGAGAGATCGTGCACGACAAAGCGAGAAAATACTTGATAGCTTGATGTTATGGCATGGAAAACAGCCAACAACAGAACTGATACGATGCACTGTAGATAGAAGTTTGTGGAAGGACATGATCGCCTACGCCAACCTGTATAGCACATGATGATGATTACAATCATAGAGCGTGATATTGATTTCATAGAAGAACATTCTGCACTCCACGAAGAACTATGAAATCAGATTTAAAATATAAGAAATAGTCACGAAGAAGAGAAAGCTTTGCCGAATACAACACTCTACTAAAAAGTAAAATAGTAAAGTACCCCCCGTCATGCCAAGTGGCGTATAGGGAATATGGTGTTAGTGACCATAAATTTTATAGACCTTCGGCACATGATTTTTGGGGTAATGTGATCGGTATTACGCCCGTGCCGCTTTACTTTCCCAGAAAAATATCCGGTACCCATTAAAGGCTGGGTGAACCGGAAACCGTCGGTTGAGATCGAACCCTACCTCTTGTCCTTTGTAGTCCAGTTCACTAACCACAGAGCTATGCGGTTCCCACAACACTCTATTCAAAAAATAACAATTTATTCTTGGGGTTCCAGAGTTTAGTGAAATGAACAAAAAGAGCGTAACGATTGATGACGTTCAGATCAGAGAACCGGAACTGATAAAGTTATTAATCCACCCTCTAGTGGTAGCCCTGGATGAAGGTTATTTAGCCTAGTTAAACCAGTAGGGATCAAAACGAGAAGTAAAGACAGTACAGTCAAATGTTAGTGTATTTTTGGCATGATGGAACGAATTGGGCTCCAACATGTATACTACAGCATATTGCATTCAGAGCCACGTAGTGCATTTTTAAGACGGACTTCGAAAAGGAGACATCGTTAAGCGAACTCAAAATAACAATACAATACAATACAATACAATACAATACAATACAATACAATACAATACAATACAATACAATACAATACAATTAGTGTACCAAAAGAGCACACACAAAAACACATATAAAAATCACAAACAAACAAAAATAGCCTTTTAAATATGCGGGAAGCAACAAAATAAATCCAACAAATTGACGATAATAATCAAGATTTAAAAGCATTAAATGTACATAGAAGCAAATAGTAACAAAAATGTACATACACAAGCATGGAATCATCAAATACAAATAAGAATGTATAGTATGTGATATAGCTGTCACCCACCGGTAGACTCCCGAAATGGAATAATGATTAATGACATAAATACAGCTTTTTTTTAAATTAGTAGTAGTTTTATAATTGTTTTTAAAACAATTCAAACAAGAGAATTGCGATTTTTGGGCCATGTTAAAAGACACACCAGCCTACTAAAAGTAATCTTTGAGGGGAAAATACAAGGTAAAAGAGGCAGAGGCAGACCAAGACTAACATGGACGAGTAACATCAAAAGATGGACAAGTCAGCCTATGACAACCTGCACCATCAAAACAAGAGCCAGAGCAGAATGGCGCTCCATGGTAGCCAACCTTCGTTTCGAAGATGGCACTCGATGATGACGATAGTTTTTTTTTTTTGGTTACACTTCAAAGTTTAATGAAAACGAATAAAAGGAGGCATCTTCTTCTTCTTTTTCTCTTTCTGCTTCTTGTTTTCTAACTCATGTGCCTTTCAAGGTCGAGATGAGATATAATTTGCGTTATTTTTATTTTCTTTTGACTTCTAGTCCTGCTATGTTTTCTAGTGTTTCTGATATTCCATCAATCCATTATTTATTAGCAGCAGTAGCATGCATTTGGTGTCGACGATTGAGTGCAGTGAACCCATTCTTGGCTACAGTATCTTGAAGCATAACTTCTGACTTGTCTCACATAGACAAGTTAAACGTCTGACCGTTTGATTTGTGATCTTAAACCTGGGTACGCAGAAAATGCATAGACTCCCCGTCATAGAAATATCATGGAAATGTGAAATATATGACAACAAACTGAAATGTATGGATCCACAGCTACTGATTTGTTAAATGTGATTCTCACAGGGCCGCCTTATGCGAAGTAGTTTTCACTTCTATCTTTGAATGACAATTCTTTAATACAATCTATGAGACCACCACTATTGTTCAACAAGGAAATTACTCTAGAGGTAAAACGGGCATTCTACAATACAATCTATGAGACCACCACTATTGTTCAACAAGGAAATTACTCTAGAGGTAAAACGGGCATTCTACAATACAATCTATGAGACCACCACTATTGTTCAACAAGGAAATTACTCTAGAGGTAAAACGGGCATTCTACAATACAATCTTCATCCCAACGTTGAGCTACCAATGCAAGTCCTGGACCACAGATGCAAGAACAATAAGAAAAATAACCTCTACTGAAATTAAATGTGTTAGACGAATGACAGGAAATAACCTGAGAGATAAGATCAGAAATGAAGAACTGAGAAAAAGTTAGTTATTTCTCTCTCTCTCTCTCTCTCTCTCTCTCTCTCTCTCTCTCTCTCTCTCTGCGATCAAGACTCAATCAGAGTAGGATTCCAGACTCTCATGAAGTCAGCTGTCTGTTTAAGCGATTCGATTGTCCCATATAGTTTCTCTTCCAGGGAGGTGTGTGTGGACCACATTGCTCTTCCCATGTCTGTGTACTGGGGGCAATCCTGTAGAACATGTTTTGTAGTCATATTGTCCAGTGTACAGTGGCATAGGCTGGTTGTACCTATTTTGAATTTGGTGAACATGTGATTTCTTATTCTATTGTGGTCAGTGCGTAGGCGAAGTATGATGACTTGATCCCTCCTTGATAGTTGGTGGTATTCTTCCCTCTCGTTATGCTTTGGGTGTTCTCGTTTCAATTTTTCATGGTACTACCCTTTGAGGATGGATTTGGCTTCATCATAGCTGACCGGATGGTTCTCTTGTGGTAATCTCCCTCCATCTTTAGCTGATTTGTCTGCGCGTTCGTTTCCGTGTATATTACCGTGTGATGGTATCCACTGAATGACTACTCTTTGGAAGTTATTGCATAGTTGGTCCAGGGTTGTTTTCAAGTCAACTAGTTCATTGTTCTTGTGGCTTTCTAGAGCTGATAGTACTGACAGTGCATCAATAAGAATCATCAATCTATTGTGCATGTCATTTTTGTGATGAGTAGCCAGTGTTGCAGCATCTCTGAGGGCCTCAGTTTCTGCTTTAAGGTTGTTTGAGAATTTCCCAGTAGCTATTGACTTGATGATCTAGTTAGTTATTTAATCCCCGCCAAAGAATATATAAAGAGAAAACAGATAAAATGGTTTGGTCACGTGACAAGACAGAAAGCTCAAAACACAACGAGCCTTCAACAAACGTTGCAAGAACTCTAGATCCAAAGGTCGACCACGAAAAAAAATTGGATTGACGTCAATATTAGAAACAGTAGGAAACATAGCAGCAGAGGTGAACACAAGAGTAAAAGACGCAAATTATTTCACCCCTCGACGCTGAAAGGTAAATGAGGAAGGAAAGAAGATCTAGTTTAAAGGTTTACTAGTTCGTGCCGCGGGAGAAGGGGACAAAACCCTCAGGACAAGACAACAATCTATTACAGGAAAATCACCAAATGTACTTTAAGAAATCAGAATAAACTATTTACCGTTTTAGCGCTGGACAAGTCAGTCTCTGGTTTACCATTTTCCACTACTATTTAGCAACGCAATTTTATGTAGCCGCTAGCCAAACTTTCGTAATGATAGACACTTTTAAAACTCATTTTTATTTAATTCGTCACACCTACCTCTACTGTATAAAAAAAAAATAACAACGGTGTGTTTTAATCAAAACTGACAAAATACAATTATTGATGATTCATAAAACAATGTATAATTCGAAGCTATCATATAATACTCTGTAATTAATGCTAAATTAAAAACCGTAAACAAACTACTTGGAAACTATAACATCAACTTAAAATGTTAAAACTCAAAACACACGTTTTGTTAATCAAATACCATCTAGTCAATTTTGTCACATTTTCTATGAAGATTATCCAGGTCTTCTCCTTGTCAATTTGTTCAATTTCTCGATACCAGACATCTTATTATGATGTTTACTTCCTCTACCCTAGACTTCTCCTTGTCAACTGTTTACTTCTCTATACTCGATTTATTTTTGTCGATTTGCTAAACTCATCTGTGTCGTTTTTCTCTTTGTCGATTTGATAAACTCATCTGTGTCGTGTTTCTCTTTGTCGATTTGCTAAACTCAACTGTGTCGTGTTTCTCTTTGTCGATTTGCTAAACTCAACTGTGTCGTGTTTCTCTTTGTCGATTTGCTAAACTCAACTGTTTCGTGTTTCTCTTTTCGATTTGCTAAACTCAACTGTTTCGTGTTTCTCTTTTCGATTTGCTAAACTCATCTGTGTCGTGTTTCTCTTTGTCGATTTGTTCATTTCCTCCAGACTAACTCTTATTTGTTCATTTATTTTACATAGCAAATAGTTCTCTGCACATAACCTCTTACACAGCTATGATCCGTCACTTATGTTTGGCCATATAAGCACTGATTCGTTCATTACTGCCAACTAAATCAACAAGTTCCTTCAAGTAATGAAATCTCTCAATACTTCCCTCTACAATGGGTCCCAGAAACCCCGTGCACATATCAAACACTGTGATATCAGCCACTGTTATACTATTCCCAACAAGGTAAACACCGCCATTTTCCTTCAACAAGTTTTCGAAATAGCCGAGGTACTTGGGGCCAATTTCTTCTCTCAACTTCTTGTCACCCTCTGCTTTCTTATTTTCATCTTTTTCGTAAAAATATAACTTTGCATAATCCTGTATGAAGTCTTCCATAAGATGCATGACCTGGTCAATCTTAAGGCATTCCACATTTGTTTTGCCGTAAAATCCTAATTCTTTGGCCAAAAATGTAGCTATTGCTATGCTTTGGCCGAACATTTTGTCGTCTATTACAAGAACTGGAATCGTACCGAACGGCATTGTAGGCTTAATCTCCTTCCATTGCGAAGGGCTTATTCGAACGTCATCAAATTGTTTCCCTGCCAAGGTCAATGTCAAACGGCTGACTTGTGCTCGACCAGGAATGTTGAAGTAGATTAGTTTAATTTTTGAATTGGCCATTTCCAAGGATGCACTGTATCTGTAAAAGAAAAAAAAAATAAAGAATAAAAATAAACTGGTCAATTGAGACAAAAATTATGTTGTGACGTAGCTGAAACTATCCAAACAGATGATAAGAGAGTTAATTAATGCATTGGGGTTCCGGAAGAACAAGTAACTCATTTAACCAGGAAAATAGAACTACAGGATGGGAGGGAAATCCGCCCCTTTTCAAGAACCAAGTCTGCTGGCAATGTCGGATTTAGACCTGATGAGGCCCCAAGCTAAATGAAACATTTTAAATTGTGAACAATGGCGTTTAACAATAAACTTTAAAAATGATCCTACAATCATAGAAATGTATAATCTTCCTCGCCCCCCTGTCCCCCCAAATGCGCGCGCACACACACACACACACACACACACACACACACACACACACACACACACACACGCACGCACGCACACACACACACACACATATTGTTTGGCTTAATAAATATTTTAATGGGCACAGTCCGCTATCTGCTGACTTCGATATCATGTGATCTGAACACAGACACTTACAAAGCGTCGCAATTAAACCATTACATACATAAACATAAACGTAGAGCAGGCGGCCTGTAAATTCACGTTTGAGTAGCAGTCAAAAGATATAAATGTCGAATTAATTTAGACCTTAAGCAAAAATGTAATGAAAGAAAGTTGTGAACGCATTCAAACATGCCTCCCTGTGCCTCAAGTATTAGGGTATGTTCTTCATATAGCAAATCCTGGTCTTTACTGGCGGTTGGGAGCCGACTGTTGTCATTCTTTGGTAATAACTGCCAGACGTTTTGGCGAACAGTTTGTATAAAGTCGGATTCTACTAAGGATTGAATGGCAGGTTCAGCTGTAAAATATGACAAATTAGATAAATGCTTTAAGTGTTTCATTTCTTTTATCTTGAGTTTTGTATCTTATAACTGTTTCTTCATTTCATTTATGGAATGTTGTTGTGCCCCTTTTTACGTTTGTTCACCATGTTAGAATCTTAATTTAGGACCAGATTTTCCGACTATGTTTCATCCGCAGAGAAGTCTAAATGTGATATTACGATGATACTTTTATATGATATCATCATCATCATCAAGTACTGGGCCTACTGGCGTAGGTGATCACGTCTCTCCACAACTTTCGATCTCGGAATATATTCATCAGTTCTGTTGTTCTCTTCTGCCAAGCCATTCTCTTAAGCTGTCTGTTATTTTTTCTCTTTGTTTCCCTCTATCTCTTCGTCCCTCAATTTTTCCAGTTGTTACAATATATTCCAGTTGCTCTCTTCTCATTACATGGCCAAAAAATGATGATTGTCTCTTCCTAATATTGGAAATTAGATCTCTTTTTGCTTTGACATCTCTCAGAACATCTTCATTACTCTTCTTAGTTGTCCATGGTACTCTCAACATTCTTCTGTAAAACCACATTTCTACAGACTCCAGTGATTTTCTTGTCTGTTGTCCTATTGTCCATGATTCACATCCATATGTTAAGACTGGCTCTACGTAACATTTAGAGCCACTGATATACACACGCATAAACACATATATACACATACACACACACATTCTCTCTCTCTCTCTCATATATATATGTATATAATATACACTACATGTGTGTTTGGGTGTCCGGTTAGCGCAATCGGCGGTTGGCTTACCACGGCAACAGCCGGGGTTCGTAATCCTGGCGAGGACACCTGGGTTTTACTAATTCCCTAAAAATTAGTAGGAGCCGCGATAGCTCAGTGGTTAGTGAACTGGACTACTACGGACAAGGGGTAGGGTTCGATCCCAACCGACGGCTCCGGGTTCACCCAGCCTTAAATGGGTACCGGATTTTTTCTGGGAAAGTAAAAGCAGCACGGGCGTAATACCGACCACATTACCCCAAAAATCATGTGCTGAAGGTCTGTAAAATATAGGGTCACTAACACCATATTTCCCTATACGCCACTTGTCGTGACGGGGGGTACTTTACTTTTTACTTTTTTTACATGTGTGTTTATTTATATATTTGTGTGTGTGTGTGTGTATATATATATATATATATATATATATATATATATGTGTATATATATATGACCCTTTTTGCCTTGTTAGACTTTTTAGTGGAGGCTATTGTGTATTTTTTTTGAAAGTTTTGTTTTTGTCCAACAGGTTTTTCCCGTGGCTGATTCTACCAATGTTTGACAAACACATTCGGTCACAGAATGAACAAGTCAGGTCCACTGATCCATAGAGTTTTCCATATTTTTTTTCCATGAGTCTTTTCTCGTCCATGTTTTGCCATAGTACAACCTCAAATGATGTTATGCTATTTTTGATATAGGCTCTCCATGATGTGTAATCTCTTGCCAGATGTTCCCTGTCATTTTCACAGATGGAGAAGTCATTCAGAGATGATTTACAGTTATATCATAGTTTGGGAGCCGCAATAGCTCAGTGGTTAGTGAACTGGACTACAAAGGACAAGAGGTAGCGTTCGATCCCAACTGACGGCTTCCGGGTTCACCCAGCCTTTAATGGGTACCGGGTTTTTTTCTGGGAAAGTAAAGCAGCACGGGCGTAATACCGACCACATTACCCCAAAAATCATGTGCCGAAAGTCTGTAAAATGTATGGTCACTAACACCATATTCCCTATACGCCACTTGGCGTGAAGGGGGTACTTTGCTTTGCTTTTTATATCGTAGTTTAGGCCTGCCGATTTTGTCTTTTCCGTGTATTAGTTTACCATTTTATATATATATATATATATATATATATATATATATATATATATATATATATATATATAAAATGGCTTTACATATTTGCGCATATTACTTATTTATTTATATTTATTTATATATTACTATTTGTATATGTTCTGGACACTAGACATATTTGCTCGAAAATCTGAAGATCAGTGTTCCCAATTGTACTCAACGTGTTGACCATCACTTTGTCGGCGATTATGTCAAACACACAAACATATGTATGAGTTATTATTGAGTTATTTGCGGGTCATCATCATTGCACTCTGAACATGTCCATAGTTGCTCAGATCCCCTCCTCAGTAATTCCCTCAGTGTCCAGCGACTGACGACTCCAGTTCTATGTTGGTTGATAAGTCTTCTTACACGGCCACCAAGTTTCTCATTTCTGGCTGTGCCCATCTTAACTCCCATTTCCATCATCCGAAGAAGTGACGTTGATCTGTGTTTGTCGAAGTCCTGTGCTCTTCACACATCTCGTATGTATATATACATACAATGAGTAACAGGAAATTCTTTATTCAGAGCTTAGCAGCAGAAGGTAAACTGATCATCAGAAGTGGGTACGACGGTCGAGCAAGTGTTTCGATCCTTTAGATTCTTGACACTCTAAGGGAGGTGGGCCTGCCTGAGTCATATATATATATATATATATATATATCACACAAGTATATGTTTCCATAATCGTTAGGAACTGACACACAGATGATTGCAAATAAAAGCTTCAATCTTTCAAAGCTTTCTCTCTCTCTCTCTCTCTCTCTCTCTCTCTCTCTCTCTCTCTCTCTCTCTCTTATGTCCATTCTTTGATGTTATCTTGCCACCTCATTTGTTTGATTTTTCATCTTTTTCCCTCTCGCATTTCCTGCAATGTAGCTTCTGTTAAACCTTAAAAAAAGTATCACATGCCAATATTTCCTCAGTCTGTATTTCTTAGGAGGCAAAATACGATCGTCATCTTGTCTAACTGCTCAGTGCATGCTTCTACGGTAACGTGGACTAAGGAAGAGATGCAAAATGTTTTTCTTTCTATGATATTTCATCATCACTTCTATTTTTGTATCCCCAAAAACGTGTGTCCGGGTCTATGTTTAGCAATGCATTTAACAAGAAATAATTTCTTCTTCCTCTCCTTCTCCTTTTTCTTCTCTTGCTGCTGGTTTTAGCTTTCTCAAAACGGATGCACGATGGGCTATAGAAAAGTAACCGGACGGTAATTACTGTGATGTAAACACACTTGACATGTTTGCGTGAAGATCAGTGCTCCCAATGTGCTCAACGCGATGGCCGTCACTTTGTCGGGCAATTATGTTAAGTGCTGACGTCACAATAATTAAAGTCCGGATACTTTTCAATATTCCATCGCTTTAAACAAGAGATCGATTCCGTCTGAGCTTCGAGCTGAACGTCATGTTTTTTTAGGTGTCCATCATAGTTGACCTCAGCCAAGTCACTGACGTTGTAGTTTCTACAGTGCTGGCTAATCATCATCATCATTGAGTGCCATCTCCGCAACGAAGGTTGGCTACCATGGAGCGCCATTCTGCTTTGTCTCTTGCTTTGATGGTGCAGGTTAACATAGGCTGGTTTGTCCATCTTTTGATGTACTCGTCCATGTTAGTCTTGGTCTGTGTCTGCCTCTTTACCTTGTAATTTTTAAATTAACTGTTGGACACATGAAGTGTTTGAAATGTTCGCTTTAAACGCATTTTCATATACGAGTTTATATCTCGTCTTCGTCATCAGCATCTTCTTCTTCTTCCTTAATAGCCTTTCAATTCGAAGGGAGGTGTAATTTGCGGTCTTTTGCTTTCTGTTGCCTTCTCTTATGTTATGTTTCCTGTCATCAAGACATTTTCGTCCCAAACAAGACGGATATAATTAACATAAATAAGTAAGTAATTTAGATACTAATGTTTGTAATATTTCATCAATCCATCATTTTCGTAATCAGCCCTTCGATCAGGCGTTTTTATGGCATTTGTTCAAGGCTTATTGTGTAATGTTTTAATATTTCTGTCGTATTACATGGCCAAATATTTTTATCTCGCTTTTTTCTCCGTATTCAATATTTTTAATGTATTTTTTGTTGTAGATTTCTCATTAATTATTCATATCTGATCTTATTTCTCTGGTTTTATTTCATGTCCGCCTAATATAACCACTTTTTTTGCTTTTTTTAATTTTTGCACGTCCGTCTAATACATTCTCTTTTCTGTTGTGGTTTTTTTTAATTATCTCTCTTGAGTTATGGTATTTGATATCATGGTTTAGGGATGACTGTATTATGTTTTTGAGTGTCCGTCACTAGAGTTATTTCCTCGTTGGCCAGTAGTATTAACATCTGCCTGATGATTTGGCAAGATGTGTTGCATCTTGAGCCTCTTTCTACTGTTTGTGTTTGAGTCTTATCACATCTCACTAGACTATCTTACATCTCTTTGTTATTTATATTAAACACAAATTAATTTAACTCTATCCGTACGTTTAGCCACAAAGTGCGTCACTCTTATTTTAATTAGTGTAAACTGTTATCAAACCATATTCTTTTTACATGTCTTTTATCATCTTAAAAAGTAAAAGTAGTAAAGTACCCCCGTCACGCCAAGTGGCGTATAGGGAAATATGGTGTTAGTGACCATAAATTTTACAGACCTTCGGCACATGATTTTTGGGGTAATGTGGTCGGTATTACGCCCGTGCCGCTTTACTTTCCCAGAAAAAAATCCGGTACCCATTTAAGGCTGGGTGAACCGGGAAGCCGTCGGTTGGGATCGAACCCTACCCCTTGTCCTTTGTAGTCCAGTTCACTAACCACTCAGCTATCGCGGCTCCCCTTTTATCATCTTGGTCATGGTGAAATCTAATACCTTGTTCAGTTATCTAAAAATTCATACACAACATGTTATGTGTTATATAAATATGTAGATTGATTCTTAAAACCATGAACAATTTTATCTCTGAAATCTCTTCCGTTGCGTTGATATAGAAGTTTCCGTACGGAAAGAGTTAAACAACAGAATACTTACCTCAGAGCTACTCAGGTTCACCGTGTTGTTTATCAGGTTTGTAAAAAGTGTAGAAACAATGTGCCTAACGTGTAACTTAACTTGTAGCTTTACAGAGTACACCTGTCTACACATCTGGCACACCTATGCAACTATTTGAAACCGCTAAAGCTTTAGCTACTCCCAGAATTAAGCTTTCGTTTAAGAACAATCTAATATATACAACCCAGTCCTTTTATGTTTGTTCTCAATCAACACATTAAACTTTCTGTCACATGACGATCTGCTCTGTTTCCCCATGTGAAATTGTCACGGTCGAGTGACATTCACGAATGAGCGGTAACCACTGGTGATGTCACGCGTGCATTTATGACACAAGATAGTATTCATGTAAATGTGATGTTTGTCTTTTTATTTCAGTCAAGCACGTAGTTTAATGCGGAGACATACTTTGAACGGTAAATATTTCTAAACCCAGTTGCTATTTTTTTCTATAGCATTAATATGTTTTGCAAGCAAGGATCGTGATTTTAGCGCTGATTCGTGAACCATAGCTGTTTGGTTCGTTCCAGTACTGGGGTATATTTGTTAATACAAAGAAACAGGATGTCATCCCCAATACAAATTTATATAAATAATTTTTTTTTTATCGATCTCCACAGAGAGCACGATTTCTGTCAAGGGTGTCTGTGCTGATTTTATAATGTTGGGTAACATCATTTCAACACTGGCATGAGCAATTTTCTTAAATTTTACCCAGGTACATACAGCCTACTCGCTTAAATTTTCATCTGCCAATTTTTTTTTTTTTTTTTTTTTTTTTTTTTTTTTTTTTTTTTTACGTTGCCTGAAAACGAGATCGAAGTTTAATAATCCGCTTTTGATAGGTCTAGGCTCTGAAAAGCAGCGATTTTAAATCAGGGGTTATACAAGATAGTGACTTTGCAACTTGCGACTCTGAGCATCCAGGCAAACATGACAGCATATCCTACAGGACTGCAGCACTCTCAACACAGGAGCATCCATACAACCTCCAGAACATATCCTACAGGACTACGTCACTCTCAATACAGGAGCATCCAGACAAACTCCAGAACATA
Organism: Megaustenia siamemsis; assembly: GCA_032433765.1. Classification (NCBI taxonomy): domain Eukaryota; kingdom Metazoa; phylum Mollusca; class Gastropoda; order Stylommatophora; family Ariophantidae; genus Megaustenia; species Megaustenia siamemsis. The sequence goes on along the minus strand of JAVIAB010000083.1, from coordinate 263,258 downwards.
TCCTACAGGACTACGTCACTCTCAACACAGGAGCATCCATACAACCTCCAGAACATATCCTACAGGACTACGTCACTCTCAATACAGGAGCATCCAGACAAACTCCAGAGCATATCCCACAGGACTGCAGCACTCTCAACACCCTAAGAACACAAATATTACCACAGAAACAACCTTGCATGACAAACTATTAGGAACAGGTGAAGAATCCCAAACGCACCATCTTGTTCGTGTCCTATGTTGGTCTTTACGTTTAAATATATATTTATATATAGTAGCTGATCGTTGAAGAAGGAAAAGAAGAAGAGGAGGAGGGCGAGGAAGATGAAAAGGAGGAGGAGAAGGAAGAAGAAAAAGTAGAGGCAGTGGAGGAGGAAGAGGAAGAAGAGGAGGAGGGGGAGAAAAGGAAGAAGAGGAGGTGCAGGAATAAAAAGAAGAAAAAAGATGAGTAAGAAGAAGAAGCGGAGGAGGAGGTGGTGGAATAAGATGAAGAAGCGGAGGAGGAGGTGGGGAAATAAGATGAAGAAGCGGAGGAGGAGGTGGTGGAATAAGATGAAGAAGCGGAGGAGGAGGTGGTGGAATAAGATGAAGAAGCGGAGGAGGAAGTGGGGAAATAAGATGAAGAAGCGGAGGAGGAAGTGGGGAAATAAGATGAAGAAGCGGAGGATGAGGTGGTGGAATAAGATGAAGAAGCGGAGGAGGAGGTGGGGAAATAAGATGAAGAAGCGGAGGAGGAGGTGGTGGAATAAGATGAAGAAGCGGAGGAGGAGGTGGTGGAATAAGATGAAGAAGCGGAGGAGGAAGTGGGGAAATAAGATGAAGAAGCGGAGGAGGAAGTGGGGAAATAAGATGAAGAAGCGGAGGATGAGGTGGTGGAATAAGATGAAGAAGCGGAGGAGGAGGTGGTGGAATAAGATGAAGAAGCGGAGGAGGAAGTGGGGGAATAAGATGAAGAAGCGGAGGATGAGGTGGTGGAATAAGACGAAGAAGCGGAGAAGGAGGTAGTGGAATAAGATGAAGAAGCGGAGGAGGAGGTAATGGAATAAGATGAAGAAGCGGAGGAGGAGGTAGTGGAATAAGATGAAGAACCGGAGGAGGAGGTAGTGAAATAGGATGAAGAAGCGGAGGAGGAGGTGGTGGAATAAGATGAAGAAGCGGAGGAGGAAGTGGGGGAAATAAGATGAAGAAGCGGAGGAGGAAGTGGGGAAATAAGATGAAGAAGCGGAGGATGAGGTGGTGGAATAAGATGAAGAAGCGGAGGAGGAAGTGGGGGAAATAAGATGAAGAAGCGGAGGAGGAAGTGGGGAAATAAGATGAAGAAGCGGAGGAGGAAGTGGGGAAATAAGATGAAGAAGCGGAGGAGGAAGTGGGAAATAAGATGAAGAAGCGGAGGAGGAAGTGGGGGAAATAAGATGAAGAAGCGGAGGAGGAAGTGGGGAAATAAGATGAAGAAGCGGAGGAGGAAGTGGGGAAATAAGATGAAGAAGCGGAGGAGGAGGTGGTGGAATAAGATGAAGAAGCGGAGGAGGAAGTGGGGGAAATAAGATGAAGAAGCGGAGGAGGAAGTGGGGAAATAAGATGAAGAAGCGGAGAAGGAGGTAGTGGAATAAGATGAAGAAGCGGAGGAGGAGGTAGTGGAATAAGATGAAGAAGCGGAGGAGGAGGTAGTGGAATAAGATGAAGAAGCGGAGAAGGAGGTAGTGGAATAAGATGAAGAAGCGGAGGAGGAAGTGGGGGAATAAGATGAAGAAGCGGAGGATGAGGTGGTGGAATAAGACGAAGAGCGGAGAAGGAGGTAGTGGAATAAGATGAAGAAGCGGAGGAGGAGGTAATGGAATAAGATGAAGAAGCGGAGGAGGAGGTAGTGGAATAAGATGAAGAAGCGGAGGAGGAGGTAGTGAAATAGGATGAAGAAGCGGAGGAGGAGGTGGTGGAATAAGATGAAGAAGCGGAGGAGGAAGTGGGGGAAATAAGATGAAGAAGCGGAGGAGGAAGTGGGGAAATAAGATGAAGAAGCGGAGAAGGAGGTAGTGGAATAAGATGAAGAAGCGGAGGAGGAGGTAGTGGAATAAGATGAAGAAGCGGAGGAGGAGGTAGTGGAATAAGATGAAGAAGCGGAGAAGGAGGTAGTGGAATAAGATGAAGAAGCGGAGGAGGAAGTGGGGAATAAGATGAAGAAGCGGAGGAGGAAGTAGGGAATAAGATGAAGAAGCGCAGCAGGAGGTGGTGGAATAAGATGAAGAAGCGCAGCAGGAAGTGGGGGAATAAGATGAAGAAGCGGAGGAGGAGGTGGTGGAAGAAGAAGAAGAAGAAGCGGAGGAGGAGGTGGTGGAACAAGAAGAAGAAGAAGAAGTCATCGACTGACGACTCCAGTTCTCTGTTGGTTGATAAGTCTTCTTACACGCCCACTAAGTTTCTCGTATCTGGCTGTGTCCATCTTAACTATCATTTCTTTCATCTGAAGGAGTGAATTGAATTCATGTATGTCGAAGTTCTGTTTTCCTTCACGCATCTCGGAGGGCATTGATGACGTCCGCCCGATGATGATAATTCCATGATGTTTCCCCAATGATAATTCCGTGTATATTCATGTAGTCATATTTGTGTTCTCATGGTGTTGAGAGTGCTGCAGTCATGTAGTCGTGAATGATGTTTCACGTTTTCACAATTTCCACTTGTAATGAATAAGTAAAAGTAAAGTACCCCCCGTCACGTCAAGTGGCGTATAGGGAATATGGTGTTAGTGACCACAGATTTTACAGACCTTCGGCACATGATTTTTGGAGTAATGTGGTCGGTATTATGCCCGTGCCGCTTTACTTTCCCAGAAAAAAATCTGGTACCCATTAAAGGTTGGGTGAACCGGAAGCCGTCGATTGGGATCGAACCACACTGATTAACCACAATGCGTTGATTAATTATGTGAACAGATCTGCGAGATGATGGTATTATGTGAAGTATAACTATTATCATCATTTGTAGATCATGTTAGGTGAAGGGAACAGCTGAAATATATTGTAACAACTGGGAAAATTGAGGGACGAAGAGACAGAGTGAAGCAAGAAAAGATTCCAGACAGCTTAAGAGAATGGCTTGGCAGAAGGTCAACAATATAAATGATAAATAACTGTCGAGATCGAAAGTTGTGGAGAGACATGATCACCTACGCCAGCAGGCTTGATACTTGATGATGATGAAATGCTTAGATTTAGCCACCTTACGGCTCCTAATGACCTACATAATTATTACTAGATCGTTGATTGGCCAATTTATTGAAGAGTAATTTTCAGCGTTAATTTCATAATACATGTATGCAGTGTGACACTGTATCGTGTATCTTTGTTAGACCCTATCTTTACTGTATTGTGAAAGGGATTGAGCAAAGCGTATAATGTTTAACTGGAAGTGAGCAAGCTGTCAATAAGTTAGTATAAATTGTTCTATTGAGGTTGCACAGATTAATTTATCTGGTAGATGGTTACGTTTTTTTTCTGGAGATTCGAAACATAAGATTATGAGAACAAGAGCGGAGTTCTACACTACCAACATCATAGAAAAGTTACAACCAATTGATAGTTTATTTCAGGTAGTCAAGACAACAGCAGCAGTAGTAATGGATGAGATAATATATCATCATCATGTGAAATACCGGTTGGCGTAGACGATCATGCTCTTCCACAATGTTCTATCTATCGTGCATCCTGTCAGTTTAGTTGTTGATTGTTTTCCATGCCAAGACACCAAGCTATTCAGAATTTTCTCCCTTTGTCGTCCGCGATTTCTCTTTCCCTGTATTTTGCCACTTGTAACCAAGTAATCCAACTTTCCTCTACTCATGATGTGCCAGAAAAATCTCGACTGTTTTATTTCTGATATTTCTTAGGAGCTCGCTTTTTGTGTTGGCCTTTTTGAGATTTCTTCGTCGGTCTTTTTAGCTGTCCAGGGAACTTTCAACATTCTTTTGAGAAATCCCATCTCTACGGCCTCTAATCGTCTTTTCATCTGTTTGTTTACTGTTCTTGATTCTTCCATAGGTCAGAATTGGCTCTCTATAGCACCGATGGACTCTATTTCTCACTTCTTTTGACTTACATTTGTTGCATAAAATGTTTTTATTTTCTGAAATTCTATTTTGACCTGAGCTGTTCTGCCTTTTATTTCTGTGGTGCATCTTCCATCTGATGTTATTATTGTGCCCAAGTATTTGACGCATTGCACTTGTTTCAGATTAGTCCTGTTTATTTGTGTGTGTGTTGCACGATGGTGGTGATAATAATATAATAGATACGGTTTCACAGAGACAACAAACCAGTAACTTTAAGAAACAATGATTGTCCTTCAGAATGGTGTGTGTACAAAACATATCGCATATTAAAATACAATGAACTGGTCAACACCATAAACTATAATAGGAGAGAGAACAAGCAAATAATTGCAGTGCTGCGGTAAAACTGGTAGCAGGAGCCAGTAATGGGGTGTACCCTACACTCCCACAAGCTATGGTGACAGCTTTACACAAATGGAACACAACAAAATACTGACGTTTCGGCCTACATGTTTTCTTCCTAAGAAAACGAGAATAACACAAAGGAATAACAAACAAAGTAAACTCTACTAAATCTAGGATGAGCGTGACAGGTAAATCAAGGAGAAATAAACAGAGGGATAAGAGATGAAAAAGATGAAACAAAAGAGAGATGTGCTACATATCGGAGGATAAAAATAGATAATATGTGAAATTAGTAAACTAAAATACATATAAAATTAAAGCGAGACTTAAAATCTAGCAAGATCCAAACGCTCACAGCGAGTAGATAGATGACTGTGAATCAAGTGGGACGCAGGAGGGCAAAAAGGACGGGTGGGAGAGGGTGTTGAGAGGATAAACTATAATACACTGAACTACCGTAGTTCTCTAAGAATCGAGGATTTATTGGTGCATCAGAAAGACAGATTGCTATCGTGCTAACAATGCTACTCCAAAATATGCGCATCAAATATTACCAACACCACACTAGAGACATCACGGGATTTAATCGTAACTTTAAAATTTATGAAATTGTTGGCAACTCTATACATGGTTCTTTCGATTCGAAGACGATACATAAGGCATTCATTTTTGACTCTCTATGCCCGACAATCTCTGACTCACTCTATGTCCGACAATCTCTGACTCTCTATGTCCGACAATCTCTGACTCTCTATGTCCGACAATCTCTAACTCTCTATGTCCAACAATCTCTGACTCCCTATGTCCAACAATCTCTGACTTTCTATGTCCGACAATCTCTGACTCCCTATGTCCGACAATCTCTGACTCCCTATGTCCGACAATCTCTGACTCTCTATGTCCGACAATCTCTTACTCCCTATGTCCGACAACCTCTGACTCCCTATGTCCGACAATCTCTTACTCTCTATGTCCGACAATCTCTGACTCTCTATGTCCGACAATCTCTTACTCCCTATGTCCGACAATCTCTGACTCTCTATGTCCGACAATCTCTTACTCCCTATGTCCGACAATCTCTGACTCCCTATGTCCAACAATCTCTGACTCCCTATGTCCGACAATCTCTGACTCTCTATGCCCGACAATCTCTGACTCCCTATGTCCAACAATCTCTGACTCCCTATGTCCGACAATCTCTGACCCTCTATGTCAGACGATCTCTGTTACCAACTACCAGACCTTGCACAGCATTGTACCTTGCCACTCGATTATTAAGAATTATGTTATTGTTATCTCTATTTGTCCGACATTTCTCATTAGGTCTATACTCGTTTGTCCATTGTGCCATTTTGGATATTAAGTAAAAAAGTAAAGGTTCCCTCCACGCCTCGCTAGTCGTATGGGGAATATGTTGTTGGTGACCATATTTTTCTATGACCACGGCACATTTTTGGGTGATGTGGTCGGCCTTTACTTCCCAGAATAATCTCTGGTACCCATTGTTAGAGGCTGGGTGAACCCGGAGCCTTGTCAGTCCGAAAGAATCCGTCACTGCTGGGATCGAACTCGGACCCTTCTGATTTTGGATATTACTTTGTCAATATTTTCTACGTGGTTTCCTTCTTCTGATTTTGGATATTACTTTGTCAATATTTTCTACGTGGTTTCCTTCTTCTGATTTGGATATTACTTTGTCAATATTTTCCACGTGGTTTCCTTCTTCTGATTTTGGATATTACTTTGTCAATATTTTCCACGTGGTTTTCTTCTTCTGATCCTGGTTATGGTGACCAACCGCCCGTCTTTGCTGAAAGTCTTCCATGGATGGCTGAGGTGATGTTGTCTCGTGTACAACATTTTAGAGGTAGCATATTTTAAATTAAAGACATCCATAAAATAGTAAAAACATAAATGAATAATAAGCAAGTTAGGATCGACAATACTTGTGGGGAAAGGAGGTGGGAGCACTATTCATGGGACCAGTCGCACACAGGGATTAACATAAAATAGATAAATATGTTGTGGGCTACTAATAGTTTTTTTTTATTTTATTTTACTCTCCCAAGTAGCAATTCAGTAAAGAATAGTGACATTGTGACCTTCCAGGCATGTCGTAAGAGGCGACTAAGGAGGTTGATCGATGGCTTGACAAGCTGTCATTGTAAAAAGTATTGTTATGGAAACAGTGCCATATATTTTAGAGCAGTGATCTCTGCAATATGTGCCACTTTTGCATGCAAGGTTTCTGTTTTTGAGATTGTGGTTCTGCCCTATGTGCCGTCTTCAGCTCGAAAGGACAATAGATAGATAGATAAAAGTAGCAATTAAGATACAGGACACCGCATATTCTCCATCGTCATTGGCTGATAGGATAAACAGGACTTGAAATTGACTTGGAGAGAAGACCAGAATAATGGCAACCGGGGCTGTACCAAAAAGGCAATATATTCTGGATGGGAAGAAGGTGCTGAAAGTGGATGACTTTATATACCATTGTAGCATGCACTGTAGATCAAGAAGGAGAAACCAGAAAAGATATCAGAATCAAAATAGCAAAGGAGGTTTCAGTTTCAATAATCTGGAAGCAAAATAAGGCGATCAAAGATGCTCAGCACGAAAACAAAATTTATAATTTTCAACTCAAACGTGTTATCCACCCTCACTTATGCGTGTGAATGCTGGAAAACGACAAAGGAGATTGAGAAAAAACACTCAACTCATTTGAAGACAAATGCCTAATAAAGATAATTTGCATTACATGGAATGAATTCAAGACTGATACTAAAATCAGAGAAATGGCCATACAACCATTTATCCGGTCTACTTTAAAGAAAAGAAGATGGACATAAGTCGGGCATGTATTTAGAAGAAACGACCACAAAATTACAAAGCAGCTCTCAAATGGGAAACATCAGGTCAGAAGAAAAGTGGACGACGTCGAGAAACAGTGAAAAGAACTATAACAAAAAAAAAGGCACGATTGGTAGGCATAAACTCACTCCCTACAATGGAAACTCCCTCCCCCACCCCGGTGTTATTGATATCCAGTGGGCAAAAGAAAGCAATTACTTCATGTGACTGAAATTAGGGAAAAGAAGAAAACAATTTTTAAAAAAACACCTCTTGTGACGAATTGTACAAACAGTGATGACTCCGTTTATGGACGTAAAATATCAATTCCATCAAAAGTAATGATTCGACAAGAATCAAGATAGATAAAATAGCAGCTACAACATGAACATTTTCATCTACAGTACTAATAAATAAAGTAAGCGATTTAATGCTTAATTTGCTCTATATAATAACAAAGTAACCAATATTATTTAATGCCTAATGTGTCCTATGGGCTAATATGTCCTATAGTCCGTTCAGATTCGTTTGCCGAGATGTTATGATTTATAATTCAAAAAGTTCTTGATGATTTCACATGATTTTTGGCATACGGTGTTAAAATGTCCATGTCACGAGAACATATGTGTTACTCGATGTCTAGCTATAACGGTTTTCTTAAAGCGGCGAATTCCTTTGATCTTTGCCCATGTAACTATTATTTTGACCCTAATCAAAATGTTTTACAGTAATCTAGTGCAACGATGACCCATAGGCGTGTCCATAAAATTTTACTTGGTGGCAAGTATACAAATTTTAAATTATATATAGAACTTTTGTTCGTAGAGTCAATTTGATATAGTTCCATGCTCTTGGTGTGAGTTTCCCAAATGTTGTCGCTGCCTTTCAAATACGTACATTTAGTTCCTCATCTAAGGAAAGTGTGGCTGTAATAGTGGATCCAAGATAGCTGAACTTCTGTACTGACTCAAGCAGGCTTACATTCAAAGTAATGGTTGTTGGTTTGCTTATAACATATTTTTGATTGCTTGGGTGGTCTTGAACAATAAACTGTTTAACAAATCAACTAGGAAATTTTGCAAATCAAACTATTTATCTGTAGACTTAATCAGAGTAATGATCATTCAGAATCAGACGAGTCAAATAGGTCGATTACTGCTTTCGGCTGAACAAACAACAAACCATCCTTTTTCCAATATTCCTCTTCTTGTCGTAACACATGATCCTCACATTTTACCCAGTAGTCTTTATTTATATTTGATAGAGCCTGATTTGTAAGTGTCTCAACATCGCATAATTTGAAAGTTTTATTTGTATTTGCTACGTGTCCTTTAACTTTTGCCCAAACTAGTTCTATAGGATTTAAGTGTGCATGATATGGAGGTAGTCTCAAACATCTATGGCCATGTTCTTGAATTAACTTGTCTATTTTAAATATCTTTGTACGTTGTGTCTGTTTTACAAGGCTAAGCAATTCGGGTTTCAAGTAGCTGTCGTTAACTTGTATGTGTTCTTTTATGAGCCACGTTTTGATTGCATCTTTTGTACTTGATGATGTTGGGATTCTATTTTCTACGTTAACTACGTTATGGTATGAAGCATTGTCCATTATCAGACAAGAAGGTCGATCTAATATTGGAAGGATACTTTTCTCGATCCAGTCTTTAAATATGTGCCCATTCATTTCGGAGTGGTAGTCTCTATTGTCTATGGATTTTGAAATGAAAACGAGATGAGCATTCTGCAACAACCCGTTATGTCTGCTACCTGCATGTGCAACTATCAAACGTTGCCCTTTACTGCTTGGTACTGATCTTTTAATACTTCCATCTGCTAACTGCCATTCCTTTTCATTTGTATGATGAGCGTTGATCCAAGTTTCATCTAAATAAACAATATCATAATCATTTTCGCGCATTTCCTTCACTTCACGTAAATACTTGCTTCTAAGAGCTACTAGATGTGGCTTCTCACAAATAATGTTTTTCCACCAGCATACTTTCTAAAGGTGAAGCCTGCACTTCTTAATATTTTCCATAATGAAGTTTTTGATATTTCAATGTCGTTGTTAGTTTTCAGCCAAAGCTTCAACTTTCTAAGTGTCACTTCTTCGTTTATATCAAACATTCGACAGATTTCTCTTTTTACTAAGTCCTTATCAAAACTGTCTAACGTTTCTTTCCTTCCTTGCTTTCTTGCATTTGTTGGCAATAAATATCCGCTTCCTTTAACTATTCGATCAAATGAACGTTTACACAAACCTAAAATATGCATTGTTCTCTTCTCAGGGTTTGATAAACAACAATAAAGATGTCCCTTTTTACGCTCTCTGCAGAAGTATTGATAAATCTTTATAGCAATGTTATGCTCAGTAAAATATTTTGCCTTTATATTCATTCTCACATAGACTTGCAGAAGATAATATGGATAGTGCCGCCTCCTTTCTGTAAATATTGAGATTTGCCTCTGAATTATGACTCGAACTCGAGTCTACGGCCGTGATTTTGACGTCACATAATTTCCGGTTTCGGCTAAAATGTCATTTTGTGCTAAACGGGAAATTTCATATGTAACATTTCTTTATAAAAATTTATAGTGGAAACATAACTATTTTAGGACGGTGCGCATTCAGCCGTGAAGGTCATGCCTATATGTTAAAGAATCAGCTGTGAGATGTAAGCATCTACATAATCCCGCCGGTGTTTATAATATCGATTAACTTTTTTAAATATAGGTTAAATAAGGCATCTTTGAAACTGGATCACATTTCTTTGATAAAAAAATATTTTTATAGCGACATTAGTATTCTAAACCTAACTTCAAAAGATCAATGCAAATGAACAATAAGTTTTTGAAAAAAATAAATTAATGTCTAGGCAAACGAATCTGAACGGACTATAGAAGCGTATCTACATAGTGCTTAATTGTGGGTGTTGTTCGTTATGTGCATTTGCAAACATGAATTCAATTGGTTACAATTAGTGTGGCCGTATTTCTCAATGATTTTGTCAACATGGTACACCTTTTTCTTATTCGTATTCTTCACAAGTTGTAACAATTCGGGTTTTAAATATGTGTCGTCAAATTTGACATTTTCATTCGCAAGCCATGTCCTAATTTGCTCTTTTGTATTTGATGCAGTAGGCACTTTGTCCCATCTTGAATTCCCTAAGGAAGTGCTGATATAGTAAAACAGTAACCTTTTGCATAGTTATAAATTTGCATTTCAAACTCATTGTAATTTAGATATAAATGTTGGTATTTAAAGTCAACAAATTGTCTACTGAGTCTTCACAAAATTAATAAAGATACGCCTTCACTTAGGTAATTAATGCCAGGCCGTGGTGCGTCATGTCGTTCAATAACAATTCAGTTTTGTGCACGGGATTTTCCTGAAGTTAGTGTTTCTGCAATAGCCAAACTATTTTACGTGAACGACCGCACCAAATTAATGTATATATCCTAAAATGTTGTCAAATTCGAACAGGGTGAATTTAATATAGTCTAAAGAAGGAAACTTTTAAACTAGATCAAATTTCTCAGAGCAAAAAATATTTCTATAACGACATCAATATTATAAGATTACATGCAAAAGTTGAAAGCAAAATAACAAACGGTTATCACGTAAAGCTAATTCAAGTGTGATTATGAATTTCTGAACGGACTATAATAGATCCTATTTGAGAGGCATCTCTCTCCTTAGCACAGCCGGCAAGGCTTTTTGCCAGAGTAATACTAAAACGCCTGCATAGACTTACAGAAGGTATTCTTCCCGAGTCTCAATGCGGCTTCAGATCCGGGAGTTCAACTATAGACATGATTTTCACACTTAGACAATTACAAGAAAGAACAAAAGTCGAGAACAAAATATGCCGCTCTATATTGCCTTTGTGGATGTCACAAAGGCCTTCGACTCAGCAAATAGAGTTTGGCTCTACATGGTGTTAGAAAGCGTAGGCTGCCCACCTAAATTACTTAAGCTGATTATGTCCTTCCATGAAAACATGAATGCTAAAATCCACTTTTATGGGAGTTCATCAGAGAGTTTTAAAGTCAACAAAGGAGTGAAACAGGGATGTGGCCTCGCCCCCTCCCCTTTTTTGGTGTATTTTTTGCTGCCCTCCTAAATTACGCCTTCGAAAGCAGCTCAGGAGATATTTACATTCGCACAAGATCAGATGGCTCACTGTTCAACTTAGCACGACTAAGAGCAAAAACAAAAACAAATGTTGCCCTACTTAAAGAACTTTTATTTGCTGATGATGTAGCCCTAGTCATTCATAGTAAAGCCACCCTACAATCGCTGATCAACAACCTGGACAAAGCATGCGACCTTTTTTCACTGTCAATTAGTGTTCAGAAAACAGTAATACTAAGTCAAGACGACATCAAACCTCTATTAATCACTTTAGAAGATCGTTTACTAGAATTAGTTCAGAAATTCAAGTATCTTGGATCCACAATTACGCAAACCACTTCTTTTGATGATGAAATAAACAGCAGAATTGGTAAAGCAGCTACGACTTTCGACAAACTCACAGAACGGGCCTGGAACAACACGAAACAAATACTAAAGACCAAACTCTTAATATATCAAACTTGTTTGCTTAGCACACTATTATATGGATCTCAAACCTGGACAACATACTCAAATCACGAAAAAAGACTAAATGTCTTCCACATACGATGTGACAAAATAACCAACTTAACTGTCCTCCAACGTTCTAAGACCCCAAAAATCATGTCGATGCTCAGATGCCGAAGACTAAGATGGCTGGGACATGTCCAACGAATGGAAGAAATACGCATCCCCAAGCAAATATTATATGGTGAACTAACACACGGAAAAAGACAAATTGACAGACCTAAGCTACGATATGGAGATATATATAAATCATCTCTGAATGACTTCTCCATATGTGAAAATTAAAAATTAAAAAATTAAAAAATTGTATGTAAGAAGCTTTACGTGACAAGTGGACGACACAGACTAAACAACGTTTCGGCTCAATAGGCCTTCATCAGGAACAAACAAAAAACACACACACAAAACTAATAACGAAACAACCAAAACAAAAACAATCGAAATGTGTTAAAGATGAAGGCCTATTGAGCCGAAACGTTGTTTAGTCTGTGTCGTCCACTTGTCACGTAAAGCTTCTTACATACCATTTTTTAATTTTTTAATTTTTCTTATTCAGCTTTACTGCAGCTTCGCATTTTTATGCCTTAACCCTTTATGTGAAAATGACTGGGAACATCTGGCAAGTAATCGCACATCATGGAGAGCATGTATAAGGAACGGTATAACATCCTTTGAGACTGTGCTAAGACAAAACTTAGAAGAGAAAAGACTCATGAAAAGGGATGGAAAACCATGTGGATAAGTGGGCTCGACTTGTTCATTCCGTGGTCATGTGTGTTTGTCAAACATTGGTAGAATTAGCCACGACAGAAGCTGCTCGATTAAACAAAACCTCAACAACAACAACAAAAATGCACAATAGCCTCCACTAGACCGTCTGACAAGACGGAAAGGGCCATATAATGTGTCCTATATAATAACAAAGTAACCAATATTACTTGATACTTAATTTATCCTACATAATAACAAAGTAACCAATATTACTTAATATTTAATTTGTCCTACAGAAAAATCCTACCTTTATTAGTAAAACACCGAACTGGAGTCGTCAGTCGCTGGACACTGCGAGACTTGCTGAGGAGGGGATCTGAGCTCCTATGGGCATGTTCAGAGTGCAATGATGATGACCCGTAATGACTCAATAACTCAATAATAACTCAATAACTCAGCAGACAGTTTATATATGTATATCCTGGTAGTTAGAGGATACAACGTATAATACTAGCTTGTGAAATGTAACTTAAGAGGGCTGTCGTTCTTGTTAATATGCACGTCATCTCTAACAAGCTACTTAAATCGCCTGTCCCTGGATCAAAAGATATAGGCAGATGTAGGAGTAAATCAAAGATACCGTGGTACGGATGTTGTTAATTGAGATTCAACTGTCTCCTTGAAGATAAGCACAAATATAAGATATGCAAAGAGATTAAATACTATGCGGGGCCGCGAAAGAGCTGCAGAGATCATGTAAAATAAAAACAAAGTGGTATCTTGCAGCTAAATTAGTAGAAAATCGAGACAAACTGCACCGTTTCGGCAAAACCCTTCATCAGGTAAAAAAAAAATATTCTAGGAAAGAACAACTTTAAATAACGCAACAAATAATAAAAACACACGTAAGTCCAACGGTTGAATACTGATCTGAAAATGGCGACATAAGAAAATGGTTTTTATGTCGAAATGTTCAGCTCAGCGTTCAACCGTTAATACAAGACAATGGATAATCTCATTTCCTTCATCTTTCTACCTCTCTGTGCTAATTTATCACGTTTATTTATCTTTTTACTTCTCGTTATTCTACAAAATTGTTTCATCCTACACAAATGATCTTCGTGTTAGTAATTGTTCTATTGGAAAATTGTTCCCTGAGCCGCCATTTTCAGATCAGCGCTCAACCGTAGGCCGTTCGACTATCGTGTTTATATTATTTGTTGCTTTATTTAGACTTAAATCGAAAAAAAAAAATAGAAAAAATTAAAAGAGAACTACTAAACACAATTAGAACAAGACAAATGAAATTTTGGGGGCGTGTTAAAAACACAGCAGCTTAATAAAAGTAATATTGGAAGGGAAAATACAGGGTAAAAGAGGCAGACCAAGACTAACATGGACGAGTAACATCAAAAGATGGGCAAGTCAACTTATGACAATCTGCACCATTAAGGCAAGAGACAGAGTGGAATGGCGCTCCGTGGTCGCCAACCTTCGATGCGGAGACGGCACTCAATGATGATGATTATTATTATTATTTAGATTAGTTATTACTTTAGGATTCGATCATCTACACGGATGGTACTGTATCCGGTGGACAGCTCAGTGATTGGGGTTTTGTGGCATACCAACTATGGCCGAGAAGTGGCTGGAAATCTGGCAAGTGTAGCGTTACAGTGTCCAGAATGAGAGTGGAGATAGAAGTAGCAACAGCGACGATAATATGGTTGGTTACACAGAACGTGGATTACACAGTCTTGGTAAATGACTCGCAAAGTAAGCTACAGAAGATTGATAGACAGTTTCTGCGGCAGGAGTTGGGGCAGTTCTTGGATGGCTTCAAAGTGAACGTGTTAACATGGATGTACTGTCCAGGGCACGCTGGTGTGTATGGCAATGAATTGTTCGATAAGCTCGCTGGCACTAAATGTGGCCTTACTCTCGACAAAGATGAAGTTGTCAAGTTTGTCTTCACCTTAAGAGAAGAGAAGGAGAATTGGCGAGACAATGATGTATATATAGAGAGACTGGGGAGAATTGGTGAGACATTGATGTATATATAGAGAGACTGAGGAGAATTGGTGAGACATTGATGTATATATTGAGTGACTGAGGAGAATTGGTGAGACATTGATGTATATATTGAGTGACTGAGGAGAATTGGTGAGACATTGATGTATATATTGAGTGACTGAGGAGAATTGGTGAGACATTGATGTATATATTGAGTGACTGAGGAGAATTGGTGAAACAATGATGTATATATTGAGAGATTGAGGAGAATTGGTGAGACAATGATGTATATATTGAGTGACTGAGGAGAATTGGTGAGACAATGATGTATATATTGAGTGACTGAGGAGAATTGGTGAGACAATGATGTATATATTGAGTGACTGAGGAGAATTGGTGAGACAATGATGTATATATTGAGTGACTGAGGAGAATTGGTGAGACAATGATGTATATATTGAGTGACTGAGGAGAATTGGTGAGACAATGATGTATATATTGAGTGACTGAGGAGAATTGGTGAGACATTGATGTATATATTGAGTGACTGAGGAGAATTGGTGAGACATTGATGTATATATTGAGTGACTGAGGAGAATTGGTGAGACAATGATGTATATATTGAGTGACTGAGGAGAATTGGTGAGACATTGATGTATATATTGAGTGACTGAGGAGAATTGGTGAGACATTGATGTATATATTGAGTGACTGAGGAGAATTGGTGAGACAATGATGTATATATTGAGAGATTTAGGAGAATTGGTGAAACAATGATGTATATATTGAGAGAATGAGGAGAATTGGTGAGACAATGATGTATATATTGAGAGACTAAGGAGTCTAAAGGTAGAAAATGAATCTGGTAGATCCGGAGTGCTTAGTGGGGAAAGCAGATGTATCAATAATCAACAACTTACAGGAACCCTCAGTCTGCATAAGCTTCAAGAAATGCTTGGTCGAGTGGTAGAGCTTCCACGCTGCAGTTCAAAGGACGTTTCAAGTTCAGTAGAAGTTCATATCCCTAACAGTAAAAGACTCCTAGCTGGCCGAAGGCATAAGGGTCAGTCCAATTTGCCTCGATATGTTTCTCAAAAACTGTCTACCTGGTCATATCTAAATATGTACATACTGAAGAGAGATGGCCCATCTGCTCTCAAAAACTGTCTACCTGGCCATATCTAAATATGTACATACTGAAGAGAGATGGCCCATCTGCTCTCAAAAACTGTCTACCTGGCCATATCTAAATATGTACATACTGAAGAGAGATGGCCCATCTGCTCTCAAAAACTGTCTACCTGGTCATATCTAAATATGTACATACTGAAGAGAGATGGCCCATCTGCTCTCAAAAACTGTCTACCTGGTCATATCTAAATATGTACATACTGAAGAGAGATGGCCCATCTGCTCTCAAAAACTGTCTACCTGGTCATATCTAAATATGCACATACTGAAGAGAGATGGCCCATCTGCTCTCAAAAACTGTCTACCTGGTCATATCTAAATATGCACATTCTGAAGAGAGATGGCCCATCTGCTCTCAAAAAAGTCCAAAGCAAAGTCAAATATGTAAGGTCGAAAAAACTTACATTTTACAACTTCACTGTCAACTATTACACGAAGCGGCCAACATCTTTATCAGGACCAACAAGTAGAAGAGGCGGAGAAGGAAGAAGAATAGAGGAAAAGGAGACGAGAAAACGGAAACTATTGTTTGTAAACTACAAAGTGGCAAAGAGAAAACAAATAAAAACTTGTAGTCCTGGGGCATCGATAAACAAAGAAACACCTACGTTCTCGCATACACCTACGCATTAACATATGCGTTCACTCGTGCATATATCCTTTTTTTATGTATTGTGCAGTTTCTGCACGCGTGACATCATCACCTTGAGACAACAAATTAAAAACTAGGAGAACGAGTCTTAAATCCGGATGAAAGTAATATTGTATTGTCTGTTTCAAGTTAGAAGATGGTTTGAATCATCATCATCATCGAGTGCCATCTCCGCAACGAAGGTTGGCTACCATGGAGCGCCATTTTGCCCTGTCTCTTGGTTTGATGGTGCAGGTTGTCATAGGCTGATTTGTCCATCTTTTGATGTTACTTGTCCATTTTAGTCTTGGTCTGCCTCTGCCTCTTTTATTTTGTATTTTCCCCTCCAGGATTACTTTTAGTAGGCTGTTGTGCCTTTTAACATGGCCCAACAATCGTATTTGTCTTGTTTGAATTGTGTTTAGTAGTTTTCTTTTCATTTTTAGTTATTTTAAAACTTCGTTTGTTTTCTTTTCCTTCCATCCAATTCTACCTATTCGTCTATAAAAGCCTTCAATTCTCTGTTCTGTTTTCGTGTCTAATGTCCATGTTTCTGCACTATATAGGAATGTTGAGAAGACATAACATTTTGCTATTCTTAGTTTTAGCCCTGGTGTTATTTGTTTTGATGTTAGTATGTTTTTCGTGGCATTAAAATTACTTTTTTGCCATAACTATTCTTTTGTTTATTTCAGTTTTACATTTTCCATTACTGGTTATAGTATGTCCCGGGTAGTTGTAGCTCTGAACTGTCCCCTTATGTATTTCTTCAACTTTGATATTTAATTGTAGGTCTTGAGAATTTTCTTTGTTTATGATCATAGTTTTCGTCTTTTTTATATTCATATCTAATCCATATTTTTTGCTTGCCATGTTTATTTCATTAAGTAATTGTTGTAGATCGTTAGGATTTTCGGCTAGTAGAACAGTATCATCAGCATATCTTAGGTTATTGATTATCTTTCCATTAATGTTTAGGCCTGGACATCTCTGTGATGTTTTTAAAGATTTGCTCAATGTATAGATTGAACAAGCATGGTGATAGGATGCATCCTTGTCTTACTCCTCATTTTATATCAATGGATGTAGAGTTGTCTTTGTTATATCTTATTATTGCTCTTTGCTCCCAATATAGATTACATATTAGTCGTATGTCCATGTCATCTAGATGTATCTTTTTTAGGAATTCTGTAAGATGTTTGTGGTGTACTCTATCAAAAGCTTTGGTGTAGTCTATGAAGCAGGCATATATTGGTTTGTTTACTTCTGTGTACTTTTCGATTAATGTTCTCATGCAGAATATGGCTTCTTTGTCCCGCTATTTTTCCTACATCCAAATTGTTGCACATCTAATTCAGTATTGATTTTATTCTCAATCATCTACATAAACAATGTGCCTGTGAAAGAAGACATACAAGCTACGTATCTCGGAGTTACATTTGATAACAAACTATCTTGGAAACAGCAGATAAATAAGGCAACCCAAAAAGCAAGGAGGAAATTGGCTATTCTAAGAAAGTTGTGTGGAACCACATGGGGTGCGAGTGGCAAAATACTCAGTAAAGTTTACCAACAGAGTATACGCCCACATTTAGAATATGGATCATCTGCATGGTGCTCAGCATCAGACACCACATTGCAAGAACTGGATAAAGTACAAAACCAGGCACTTAGGGTCATCACAGGAGCAATGAAATCAACACCAATATTGGAGATGGAGAAATTGTGGAGGATACCAGCACTGAGAGAACGGAGAGACACAAAGGTGCTGATACAGGCAGAAAAATTTGTATGCATGCCGAGACATCCAATGAAGGACAGATTCCAAAATCTTGCATTGGGACGACTTAAGAGAAGCAGCTTTATCCACCAAGCCAAGCGTATTAGTAGACAAACACCAGACATGCCAAGAGTTGTTAAACCCCTCCTGCCCATACCAGAACATACTCCCTGGACAGATGAATCAGGATTATCAGTTCAAATACGGACAGAAGTGAAAGGAATAGTTGACAAAGAGGAACAAAATAGTCTACAGCGAAAAACAATAACTCTCAGTTTCCTGGATGAAGAATACCCACAAGACCTATGGATCCGTGTGTACACAGATGGATCAGCACAGAATGCAGTAAAGAATGGGGGAGCAGGTGCATATATAGAGTACCCAAATAACACTAGGGATATGAATAAAATAGCAACAGGGAAATATTGTCACAATTATGATGCAGAAATACAAGCAATAAAGTTGGCAATAGAAAAACTGCTGAACAGTAATCTTAGCCCACAGCCTGTAGTGTTTTTGACAGATGCAAGATCAGTACTCCAGGCACTACAATCCAGAAAATTACCACATCTGCAGACCTTATTGACTGAACTCTGCAAGCACCACAGGGTTGCCCTGCAGTGGATTCCGTCTCACTGTGGAATACCAGGAAATGAGAAAGCAGATCAGTTGGCAAAGGAAGGTTCAACAGGCACACAACTAGATACACCAGTTACATACCATCATAAGAAACAGATAATCAAATCAATCAGAGGACCACAAGCCCCAAATCAGGATGCCTTTCATAATATGAATAGATATGAACAAGTTATCATTATACGCCTAAGAACAGGACACAATCGACTCCATAGTCACATGTATACAAAATTCAAGATCGGCACATCAACTACTTGTACATGTGGACAGGCACCCCAGACTGCTGAACACATACTTCAAGACTGCACTGAATATAGTAGACTGAGGAAAATTCATTGGCCCATGGATACAACACTACAGACAAAACTATATGGGCCACTGCAAGAATTACAAAAGACAGTAAAATTTATACAGGAAACAACATTGCAGATATAGACAATACTTCAGGCGAACGAAAGATAGATAGATAGATTCTCAATCCTTCGTTGTATAAATTTTAGCAAGATTTTTCTAACATGGCTCATTAGGCTTATTGTTCTAAAGTCATTGTACTCAACTGCACCATTCTTTTTAGGCAATGCAATGAAAGTTCATGTTTTTAGTTCATTTGGTATGTATCCTGTTTGAATCACAACTTTTTTAGTCGCTTGTGTTGAGTAAATTACAATTGTCCTGAGTAGAACACCATTGAGCTGTTTCATAAAAGATGCCACATCAGTTATAGACAAACTTTATGTCCCGACAGTCAAATCCACGCAAGCTCCATTTTCCATGCACAGCTGTTTGTTTTCAACACAAAGTAGCATTTTAATTTTGATCTTGGAAATTTAGCAGCATCTATGGATGAAGATGTTTTGAGTCTAGTACATTCCTATCGACAAGAGGTCGGGTTCGATCCTGACCGACGGCTTCCGGGTTCACTCAGCCTTAAATGGGTACTGGATTTTTTTTCTTCTGGGAAAGTAAAGCAGCACGGGCGTAATACCGACCACATTACCCCAAAATCATGTGCTTACGGGGGGAAAAATATGGTCACTAACACCATATTCCCTATACGCCACTTGTCGTGACGGGGCACTTTACTTTACTTACAATCCCCTTATACTTTTATATATATATATATATATATATATATATATATATATATATATATATATATATATATATATATATATATACACATCACCATCATCAAGTACCGGGCCTAGTGGCGTAGGTGATCATGTCTCTCCACAACTTTCGATCTCGGCAGCTTTTATCATTTCTGTTGTTGACCTTCTGCAAAGCCATTCTCTTAAGCAGTCTGTTATTTTTTCTCTTTGCTTCGCTCTATCTCTTCGTCCCTCAATGTTTCCAGTTGTTACAATATATTCAAGTTGTTCTCTTCTCATTACATGGCCAAAATGGTTGATTGTCTCTTCCTAACATTGGAAATTAGCTCTCTTTTTGCTTTGACCTCTCTCAGAACCTCTTCATTACTCTTCTTAGCTGTCCATGGTATTCTCAACATTCTTCTATAAAACCACATTTCGATAGACTCCAGTTATTTTCTTGTCTGTTGTCCCAATGTCCATGATTCGCATCCATTCGCATCCATGTTAAGACTGGCTCTACGCAACATTTAAGAACTCTTTTTTCTTGTTTCTATTGTCAAAAATCAATTGCACAGTATCGTTCTCATTTTTTGGAAAGCTCTTTTGCAGGAACTATTCTGCATCTCACCTTTGTTGTACATCTACCATATGAAGTTAACATTTTCCCCAGTATTTAAATTCATTTACCAGTTTTAATATTGTTCCACTTGTCTTTAATGTTCATTGTGGCGATGTCTTTTTTGTTGTTGCTACCATTATTAGTCTTTTTGCTACTAAGGCTGATTCCTTTATTATTGTTTTCCTTCACTATAATGTCTAACATTTCTTGTACCTCATTTTCCCTTTTTGTGAGTAAGTCTGTATCGTCAGCATACCATAGATTATGTATATTATGACCTCCAATTGTTATTCTAGGCATGCCCCTTATGGATCTTAAAATAATTTCACTATCATCATCGTTGTGTGCCATATCGTTTGGCATAGTCGCCTATGCCATCATTTCCGTCCACAATCTTCTATCCACCATGCATAGTATCAGTTCTGTTGATTGTTTTCCATGCTGTGACACCAAGCTATCCAGTATTTTCTCTATTTGTCATCCGCGTTCTCTCTTTCCCTTTGTTTTGCCATTTGTAACCATAGATTCCAACTTTCCTCTTTTCATAATGTGCCCGAAAAAGTGTCGATTATTTCTTTCCGATGTTTCTTAAGAGCTCCCTTTTTGTGTTGGCCTTTTTGAGAATTTCCTCGTTGGTCTTTTGAGTTATCCAGTGATTTATCTGGAGATAGGACACGGCCTTGTCTAACACCCTGTTTTATTTGTTGAATCATTCCCAATTATGCCAGAACTCGACCCTAGATGCAAGAACAATAAGGAAAATAACTTCTACAGAGATGAAATGTGTTAGACGAATGATAGGAAACAGTCTGAGAGATAAGATCAGAAATGAAGAACTGAGAAAAAAGCTAGGAACAGCCTCCGTCATAGAATATATAGGGAGCTGCGATAGCTCAATGGTTAGTGAACTGGACTACAAAGGACAAGAGGTAGGGTTCGATCCCAACCGACGGCTTCCGGTTCACCCAGCCTTCAATGGGTACCGGATTTTTTTATGAGAAAGTAAAGCGGCACGGGCGTAATACCGACCACATTACCCCAAAAATCATGTGCTGAAGGTCTGTAAAATTTATGGTCACTAACACCATATTCCCTATACGCCACTTGACGTGACTGGGGTACTTTACTTTTTTTTACTTTTATAGAATATATAAGGGAACAGCAGATAAAATGGTTTGGCCACGTGACAAGGCAGAAGGATCAAAACACAATACAACGAGCCTTCAACAAACGTAGTGAGAACACCAGACCCAAGGGTCGACCACGAAAAAGATGGATTGACGGAATATTAGAAGCACTAGGAAACATAACAGCAGCAGAGGCGAACAGAAGAACAAAAGACCGCAAATTGTATCTCCCCTCGACGCTGAAAGACAGATGAGGAAGGAAAGAAGAAGAAGAAGAAGATTCCCAAATGATTTCCAGTTCGTATGGGTGCTATTTGTTGCCAAACGTGAAATAAATGAATCATTCACAAAGAAAAAAAATATCACTATTTTGTTTTCAACGATGGAAACGACAAAAACTCGTGATACACTCTGGTCAGGAGCAAACTCCCTCGCCCAGACCATAAACACTCGGGTACAGTCCCCTGTGGACGTGATTGTATTACCTGTGCTTATATGCTCCACTCTTTCTCTCTCTCTCTCTCTTTCTCTCTCTCTCTCTCTCTCTCTCTATATATATATATATATATATATATATATATATATATATATATTAGTTAGCTATATAGTGTTAATTTTATTTACTTACATATCGGTGTGTGAGTGTGTTGTTCCAGCTGAAGGTCTATTGAGCCAAAACGTCGTTCAAATTGGTGTCGTCCATTAATTACGTAAAGCTTTAACCATACATTTTTTCTTCCTCTTTTTTTACTCCTTTAAAATCTAATCCCTTTGTCCCGGAGTAGGGTTTACAAATTATGGTCGCCTTAATTATGAACCGCTGATAGTTATCAGCATTAGTACCGGCAGGCTCGATTGCTCCCAATGTATCTGTTATGACTTGCTATCTCTATGTTTTCTACGAGATTTGTAGCTTTACATTTGCTACCGTATACTTTCTGGGTTTTTTGTTGTTGTTCTATTCTCATTTGTATCAGCTTTACTGCAGTCCTGCATACTTATTCTATCCCACTCTTTTTTTCAAAGCATGCGCAAAGAATCGCAGCTGTTATTTCCTTAGTTTATGCTATTCCTGAAGTTACGTGTAGTTAGGAAAAGATTTTAGAAATGAACAAACTCTCAATCCACCATTATTGGAGTCACTGCCCTAACTATTTATACTAATTTAAAATGAAATCTCTTGCATACGATGCGTGGAAACAATTTGGAGATATTGTTCAGTTTGATATTTAGAATAACCAGTTTTATTATTGAACAAATTTGATTTTTACGGGTATTTAGACAAAAACAATATGGCGGTGTCGGTTACTAAGAGAAAGTCAACAATGGTGTAGACGGTAAGTTACGCCTGGTCTCATACTAGGACGGCCCCTGGTGGCTTTACTTTCTTAGTAACTGGTGGTTAGTTTAATAATTTTAGCTTTACTTTATGGTAAAATGTTGCATGGTATTTTCTGTAATAATGTAGGTACTGCAAGCTCAATGCACGCTAATTAAGTGATCACGGACCGGGACATAAGTTAAAGTTAAAGCGTTTTAATTTTTTTTTATTGTCTCTAAGGAATTAATTGATTAAAGTTTAACTTCAATTTTGACGGTTCAGTTAATAAAATTAAAAATATAACGACCTTGCCCTTCTTAAGAATAAGAAAAGTGGTCTTGATAATCATAATTATATCCGTACTAAATTTATCTGGTAATTTCCTAGTTTGATCAGATATAGTATTTCAGTTTGGAAGAGTGATGTCCCCTAAAATATGTCTGCCAAAATACAGTGGTTCTACGCATTCTTGGCGTTGGGGTCATTACGCCGATTGGTAATCAACCGCACAATTCCCTTCGAAAGTTCGATCTGAAGATCATAATTAGGTCGAGTGGCGTCGTTTTTGTCACGCGTTATAATATATTTATAAATATTTAACACTAAAGCTAAACCTAACCCCTGGACCCAACGCCCAATCAACAGATACTCCGAAATGATTACATGCCAGCGTAATGACCCAACGCCAAGAATGCGTAGAACCACTGTATTTTTGCAGACATATTTTAGGGGACATCACTCTTCCAAACTGAAAGACTATATCTGATCAAACTAGGAAATTACCATTTATCTTTATCATAAATATTGTTCATTTAAAGATTTATTGATATTTTATTTAGATTATGTTGTAATGTTTTTAACTTCACAAACTGTGCGTAACAAATGACAAATGTATTTTATGGCGTGTAAGCCGTGTTTTAACTTTACTTTACTAAACAAAGAGAATTTGGATCAGACCTTGAACAGTTGTATCTTTTCCTGGAGATTTTCTTTGGCTTTTAGCCAAAGTTACCTACAAACGGCTGTTTTCTTTGTCATTACAATGCATTTAAGAACATTGTATGTGTAATGAACAGTAATGTGTGGTGTTAAAATACTGTAAGGTAAGGACTGAGGAAATTGGATGTTGCTTCCATAAAAGAAAACTGCAAGAAAAACCATATATATTATATTATATATCATCTGATCTAATTATCTGCATAATTTATTAATATATAATTATATATAATTATATTATCATGTTTAAAATTTTTTCAGCATAAAAGTTGTTTTTTTAATACCATGGAAGTTGAAAATATTTGTACATTGTTCGTTATTACTTTACTTTACTACTCATTACCAGTTGAGTGTCCAGTGATTACAATGGCAGCATATAAAATTGTGTTATTCATTGTTACAGTTTATGTAAACTTGCACTTTAACCGTTATTATTAAACTAATATTGATATTTGAATTATTTGATAGAGAAAACTGAGTTGAAATATATTGTTACAAAATGTAAAATTAGTAAAATGTATTACTAAACAGTTAAAATGAATACTTCTCCCTTCTCTTCAAAATAGAATTATTAATGTTCATTATCAGTACTGTTGATAATCTAGAGCTGTATTGTTGAGTTTTCTTTCAGAAGTTTGCGTCGGCATTTGTAATTATGTCTTTATTTTCTTCACTTCCTTTTGTTCTCATTCAGGTGTCGTGGGAGATAAAAGTTCTGGTTCTCATCCATTTGGGGGCTTCAGTTTTCAATCATTGAAATACCCATTGATGTTGTCAGTCCACGATACTCTGGGTTTGCCTTTTGCTCTTATTTTTTCTCCACTTTTAATTTATATATGCTTTCTATGGGAAGATATCATGTGGTATTCTTTTTGAAAGTGGACAAACCATTTTATTTTTTGTTAGCATGTACATTAGGATTGGTTCAATACATACTCTTTCTCTTATAAATATCATTTCTGATTCTGTCTGTTCTGGTCACTCCAAGCACTTTACTAACTATAAGTATATAATAAAATTCAGTCTGGTTTTGTTAAATAATAGAAAAGAAGAAAAAACTTATTGTTAAGTCTAATATATAAGTATAATCTAGTGTTTTGATCCATATTTAATTTTGTATTTAATAGGCATACCATCATATGTATGTTGGCTACACTTAGCAGTTTGTACAGAGGAAGGACTGGGCAAATGTTTCCCAATAGAAATTACGGTTAAACAAGGATGTATTTAATCACCCTTGTTATTTGGAGTTGCTATGGACTTCATAATGAATAAATGCTGACACTGGTAACAAAAGCATCGAATGGATACAAGGAGACCATTTGGAGGACCTTGACTTAAACGATGCTGGAAAACAAAAATGAACTATCATCAATAGCCAGCAAAATTGGGTTTGAGATCAATTATGAAAAGACTAAAGTCATGACAAGCTTAATTCCAACATATGACATAATATATATGTATGGCCCTTCTCGTCTTGTCAGACGGTCTCATGGAGGCTATTGTGTATTTTTTTAGGTTTTGTTTTTGTCAAACAGCTTCTCTCGTGGCTAATTCTACTAATGTTTGACAAACACACGCTGTCACATAATGAACAAGTCAGGTTCGCTGATCCACAGGGTTTTCCATCCTTTTTCATGAGTCTTTTCTCTTCTAAGTTTTGCCTTAGCACAGTCTCAAATGATGTTATACCTTTCCTTATACAAGTTCTCCATGATGTGCGATTACTTGCCAGATGTTCCCAGTCATTTTCACATATGGAGAAGTCTTTCAGAGATGATTTACATATATCTCTATATTGTGTGATTACAAATTGAAGTTGTAGTCAAGGTCGTCAGACTGCATTGGCGTAATATTAAAAACAATATGTTACCAGACAGTGTGGGCGGACAGATATAGAGTCAACAAATATTTAAAGGAGTATTTATTAACAGACACGTGGGTGGATAGACATGTAGGTGGGTAAAAGGAGAGTGCCCAAAATATATGAACACTCTCTCTCTGACCCCATCAGAGAGAAGAGAAGATAAGAGCAAAGACACAAACCTTAGAGTTTTACAGAGAAAGGTAGAGACAAGCACAGATTAATGATAACGAGCAATAATTAGCAGGGAACAATTAGTAATGCTACGATTACAAATTAGAAGTTAATAAATAGCAGATGTAGTCAGTCCACAACGGGACTGGTATTTCGATATCTAGATATGTGTTCTGTAATTTACTGATTCCAGGATTATGTGATTCCGATGGCTATCCAGATCACCCAATATTTTTATTATAATATTAATGACTGTGCTTTATTATGTGATAAAACTTGTGACTGTAGAAATGTAATAATAGTAAGTAAATAAATATGTTTTCATGTGATAGAATACCAGCATCAAATAAAAGCACCATGCTCTTTACAATGGACAATATCGGCAAAAAGAAACCAATAGAAATGTCATAATTACTGAAATTAAATGTCTTGTTAGAGTACTAATTGTGGCTTCTGTTGGATTGGAATGATAACTTACCACCACTGTGTGTCTATATGTTTGGAATTGGAGTCATCAACAATGGCCTAACATCATCAAGTGCTACGACGATCATCATTTTTGGGAGGACGCGAACTTCCATGGTATATGGTGGATAGGTGGCAGGAACCATTGAAGGCTATGTCTGAAAAATGTTCCTTCTTGCAGTTTCCTCATATTCCAAGTCCGACTTGTTGCAGGAGCTACTGAGTTAAGTGCTCTGTGCACACCGTGAGCTGTGTGTCTCATCCGTTTTGATCCTGTTTCGATATCCCGCTTGTTTACGATGAATGATGATATCGTATGACAGGGAACAGTTGGCTGTGTTCACTTTCTGCGCGGTTTCGCCTTATGTCTTTTGGCGTGTGCTGAGACTGCTACAATGGGGACTACAGTTACCTTTCTTTGTTTGGGAGATGTGTTAGTAATGGATTTTAATTCGTTTGCAGTGATACCGAGGCCTTCCATAACCAATAACCAATATCTCTATATTGTAATTTAGGTCTGCCGATTTGTCTTTTACCGTGTATTAGTTCACCATATACAGGGTGTTTATAAAGTCTCACTACACTTGGTATCTAGGTCATTTGAAAAAAAAATGTTTATGACGTCATCACAATATGTGCTCCCACTGTCAATGAAATTTGTTGAATAAGTTAATTGCTACTGGAAATGTGGAAGATGCTCCACGATCTGGTAGGCCTGCTGTGAATGATGAAATATGTTTAGATATGACAGAATCTTAAAAGTCCAGACAAGTCATTAAGAAAACTGTCGCAACAGTGAACTTACCATTGAGCACATATTGTGATGACGTCATAAACATTTTTTCAAATTGACCTAGATACCAAGTGTAGTGAGACTTTATAAACACCCTATAGTATTTGCCTAGGAATGCGCTTTTCTTCCATTTGTTGGACATGCCCCAGCCATCTTAGTCTTCGACATCTGAACATCGACATGATTGTTGGGGTCTTAGCACGTTGGAGGACAGTTAAGTTGGTTATTTTATCCTGCCATTTGATGTGCATTATTTTGCGGAGACATCACATGTGGAAGACATTTAGTCTTTTTCCTGGTTTGAGTATGTTGTCCAGGTTTCAGATCCATATAATAGTGTGTTAAGCACACAAGTTTGATATATTAAGAGTTTAGTCTTTAGTGTTAGTTTCGTGTTGTTCCAGGACCTTTCAGTGAGTTTGCCGAAGGTCGTAGCTGCCTTACCAATTCGACTGTTTATTTCTTCATCAAGAGAGATGGTTTGCGTAATTGTGGATCCAAGATATGTAAATTTCTGTACTGATTCTAGTGGACAATCTTTTAGAATAATTGATAGAGGTTTGATGTCGCCTTGACTTAGTATTACTATCTTCTGAACATTAATTGACAGTGCAAAAAGGTTGCATGCTTTGTCCAGGTTGTTGATCAGGGATTGTAGGGTGGCTTCACTATGAGTGACTAGGGCAGCATCGTCAGCAAATAAAAATTCTTTAAGTAGGGCAACATTTGTTTTGGTTTTTGCTCTTAGTCATGCTAAGCTGAACAGTGAGCCATCTGATCTTGTGCGAATGTAAATATCTCCTGAGCTGTTTTCGAAGGCGTAATTTAGGAGGGCAGCAAAAAATATACCAAAAAGGGTGGGGCTGAAGACACATCCCTGTTTCACTCCTTTGTTGACTTTGACATTTTCTGATGAACTCCCATCAAAGTAGATTTTACCATTCATGTCTTCTTGGAAGGACATAATCAGCCTAAGTAATTTAGGAGGGCAGCCTATGCCTTCTAACACCCTGTAGAGCCCATCTCTGTTTACTGAGTTGAAGGACTTTGTTAGATCCACAAAGGGAATATAGAGCGGCATATTTTGTTCACGACATTTTTCTTGTAATTGTCTAAGTGTGAAAATCATGTCTATGGTTGATCTCCCGGCTCTGAAGCTGCATTGAGACTCGGGAAGAACACGTTCTGCAAGTCTATGCAGGCGTTTAAGTATAACTCTAGCAAAAGCCTTGCCGGCTGTACTAAGGAGAGAACTGCCTCTGTAATTATTGCAGTCGCCCCTGTCTCCTTTGTTTTTGTACAGCGTTATGATCTTGGCATTTCTCATATCATGAGGTATTTCTCCTTGTCTCCAGCATTTGATTAGCAGTTTGTGAAGATGTGGAAGTAGTACGTTTAAGTTTTCCTTTAGCACCTCTGTGGGAATGTTGTCATTTCCTGCAGCTTTTCCTCTTGAGAGGGCATTTATAGCATCAGCAAGTTCGTTCACAGTAGGCTCAACATCCAGCTCAGATATTGTAGGATATTTGGGTATCGATTTTGCTAGAACTGTGCTTGCTGGTCTGTCATCATTGTATAGGTTGGAGTAGTGTTCAACCCATCTTTCCATTTGTTGTCCCTTGTCAGTAATAGGTTCTCCAAACTTGGATTTTAGGGAGGCTAATTTGGTTATTTTTGGTCCAAGGGCTTTTTTTATATTGTCATGCATGGTTTTTGAGTCTCCCCTGTCTGAGGCATTCTGTATTTAAAAGCATAGATTGTTCCAGTTTTCATTTGCGCATCTTCTTGCTTCGCGTTGTAGAGTGGCTTGTGCATGTTTAAGCTGATCCTTGGTGATTTGGTTGGGGTTACTTTTGAAGTTCAGTAGTGCCTTTTTCTTATTAGCAATTAGTTGGTCTAGTCTTGCTACATTTTCTTTGACCCAGTCGTTCTTTGAGAACCGTTTTTGGCCGTAGGTAGATAGAGCGCAGTTATAGATGTGTGTTTTCAGAGAGTACCAGTTGTCATCCACACTTGATGAATCTTCTGCTTCTTCTACAAGCTCTTCAAACTTAGATCTAAAAATGTCTTTATTTGATGAGATTTTAGTCGCTGTGATGTTAATCTTGGCTGCTGGAGGCTCTCTTGATTTGTAAATACGACTACTTCCAGCTTTGATCTTACTGATGACGAGAGCGTGGTCTGTTTTGCAGTCTGCGCTGTGATATGCTCGTAATATCCATAAAACATAATATACATGGAAAATAAAACAGTGCAAGAGATTGATCACTTTGTCTTTCTTGGAAGTCACATTGATCTGGAAGGGGATACAAGTAAAGAAATTATTAGAATCAGAACAGCTAAAACAGCAATGTCCTTCAAAAGCCTTGAGAAAATGTGGAAATCAAAACTCATCAGCACACAAAAACAAAATTTAGACTATTCCAATCAAATGTACTATCAACATTTACAAATGCATGCAAGAGCTAAAAACACCAAGAGACATAAAAACAAAGTTGAATGCATTTGAAAATAAATGTCGAAGAAAAATACTTGGCATAGCATGGAATAAATTCAAAACAGATGAGGAAATTATAGAAATCACCAATCAACCACTAGTATCATCAGTAATCAAGAAAAGACTACGGTCATTTTGGGCATGTGATGAGATGAAATAATAACTGAATAACAAAGCAAGCCATCATGTGGGAAACAACAGGTGGGAGGAAAAGAGGCCAACCCAGAGAGACACTGAGAAGAACATTCATCAGAGAGGCAAAGGCAGCAGGAATTGGCTCCCTCAATGAGATTGAGATGCTTGCAAAGAACAGGCGAGAATTGATAAAAGATCTTTGCAAAGATTGAGACTGCTAGAAAGAAACAAATTTAGAAAAAGAAAAAGAGTATCTAGGTCTATGCTATGCCCTATGGGCTGGCCATGACTCGAAAGGTCAATTGATAGATTTAATAGAAACTTTACGGTACCAGAGATATTTTCTGGAAAGACTTGTATGTAGAGTGATGACCATATTGTCTGAAAATGTGCTTATATTTTTAAAAAAAATTAACTATTTTTTAAATCCACATTAATTGCTATGAAAAACAAAAATGTCATAAATTATACAAATTGTTTCTAGCCATTCAACGTTATTTTATATGTTTGTAAAAGTCAAAAGTACTCCTTAAGTGAACAATCACAAATGGTGTTTTAATGTAAAATTATAATTTTAGTAAACAGGAAAGTTCACACCATGAATTCAAAGAGTGGAACAAAGAATATTGAATCATCCTTCAAAAAAGTGATCAGTAAATGCGTAACTTCAGCATCATCTTCAGCTATCACATCACAGAACTGCAATGGATTCCCTCAACAAAGATTCAATGTTCGAGCCACATCAGCAAAGTATTATGACATAGCCTCAACAATTCTTGGTGGTTCTGGTGATGTGGAGGAGTTATTTCTCAATTCTGCCAAGGTAAAATATTTTTTACTGATACTGTAATGAAATTGTACATTATGAATATCTTATTTTGCTGATCTGTTACCATCTTCACTCAAGACTTACAATTGGCAGGTACATTGTAGTAATACATTTTTTATGAGAGTTTTTGTTGTTTGTTTCATTTGTCTGACCCTGAAAGCCTCTAAAAGCTAAAATAACAGGGATTCATATTGAATGTGACTGTCTTTCATATAATCACCATGTTAAATACTCAATAAAGAGTTATATAAGAGAGATTAAAAGGTTCCCTCAACTCTTTGCTAGGCATGTGGAAGAATATGGTGTTAGTGACAATATTTTTCTGTGACTACAGTGATTTTTGGGTATGTGGTCAGTATCATGCCAGACCGCCTTTACTTTCACAAAAAAATATCTGGTACCCATTTTCAGAGTTGGGTGAACCCCAGAGCCTTGCCATTTAAAGAAAACTCCACTGCCTTTGAGAGTCAAACCTGAGCCATTCTGATCAGGAAGCGAGCACACTAAATATTCAACTATCATATTAACAGCCCTCAAAACAATGAATAATGTAGAAGTGGAGCAAAGGCTACTTTTCATTATGATTAAGCTGTGGATTTCGTCAGGGATTGATTATATGCTGGACATTCTCACCATTCATGTTACAAAGTGCATGATTTGATGATTGCCAGAATGAAGGAATATAGCTCTGGACTGTACTAGAGATATCAACATTGAAAAGGTGAGATAGATGTATGCATGTTCTGATTTCTATAAATTCAAGACATTCAGTTGCCCATATTAAAGCCTGTATGAAAGATACCGATAACCAGCGACATTCAGAACACAAAAATGCAGCCAATATCAAAAAGAAGACACAAGGATTAAATATGAAATTTCTGAAGATGACTGATAAATGTTGAAACAATGCTCATCGGAAAAGAGTAGGTCATGTCCTAAAGAGATAGAAAACAATGACAATTTTGTAAATATTCTCAGTGCTCAGTGTTGGCATTGGTGTGATGGACATGCAAATCTTCAAATTGGGCAGTTGATAGCTGACAATTGTGAATAATGTGGTGTTGCTGTATACGCAATGTTGTGTGGTGCTGTGAGACTGAAAGCCAGAATGGGATTTCCTTCTTGGCTAGAATCAAGGTCAGAATCCTTGAAGAACAGAATGGAGCTTACTTGCTATAAGCTCTAGTATGAGAAAGGAATTGAATCAGTGACTGCTGTCCTCAAGTGAATTTAAAAGACACAGTTTAATAGATCAATTTTCATGACTGATTCTCAGTCACAGATTTGTAGGGTCCAGAACCAATGTCACTAACATGAGTAGGTAGCATATATAGAGTCCTATATCCTGAAAAATAACTTTATCAATGTACTGTCTATGTTATGCATGAGTTTGTGGCAATGAAAAAACTGATAGTCTGGCCTTGGATGTGTCTGTGATGATGATGATGATGATAAACATCTTCTCTGTGGCCCCACATAGGTTTCATGCCTATTCTTATGATAAAGATGCACAAGGGGGATGTCTTAAGGCTCTCAATCATTGAATGTTTTAAATTGACACATCTATCAATGAAGATGCAGATGCAGGATTGCAAGGTTTTGAAATACAGAGTGTTCGAAAAAGAATGTACCTTTTTCAGTAAATTATTGTCAGTGCATAGCCACATTCAAATGTTTCAAAATCAATGCTATTTGGTAATTTACATTATTGCCTTTATATGCTTTATATGCCTTTTATTACATTGCTTTCTGATTTATGATTTCTACCTCTTTATTTAAATATCTATCATCTGTAAAAATACTGCCTTAAGCACTTGAAATTGTCTCCTTTTGAATTAGAATCTTGCTGCTGTCAGAAAAATAGCTTTATGTTGGATTGTGATGTAATTCTAATTTTTGTGTTTTTTTTGTTTTATTTATTATCATGTCTTACCCTTGGAAAATAAAATTGAGACCGTTGATATTAATATGGAGGTCATCCTTCTTGGAATAAAGCAAGCATTGGTCGTCTGCTAAAAGCAGCTCATTTAAAACTTTTAGTTCTGCATTAGCAGTTTTGATGATTTTGTTCAATTAGATTATAAGTAGCAGTGGTTTCGGTACACACTGTGTCTTACCCCCTGTTGTTTCTGGAAACCAGTTTCTCATTTTTACAGTTGTTCTAGTGACACTTTCACTTTTTTCATACAAGACTCTAATATTGTCTAATAGCAGCTTAAATTCATCTTCCTTAGTTTTTTTTTTCTGTTAACTCAATCAAAAGCTTTTTCCTGATTGATAAATGCAGCATTTAATTGAGTTATTGAGTTATTTGTGGGTCATCATCATAGCACTCTGAACATAAGAATGGTCAAAGAAGACAGTGGTGCATACGTCATGACCACGAGTAGTATGACAATGGAGGTGATGGCAGTGACTAAGGCATTCATCTGGTTAGAGTCACAAGACTACACCCACGCCTGTATACTGAGTGATTCGATGAGCATGATAAAAACAGTGGAGGCGTGCTCTGTATGCATGCAATGGTTAGAGTCATTGCAAAAGTCAAAAATATGTAAGGTCACATTTGTCTTTGTCCCTGGTTAAGCGGGAGTACGGAGAAATGAGAGAGCAGACAGGTTGGCTAGCTGCGCTGTCGTTGAGGACGGTCAACAAATGGATCGAGCAGACATCATCAATGCCCTCCAAGATGTGGGAAGAGCACAGGACTTCAACAAACACAAATCCACGTCACTTCTTCGGATGATAGAGATGGGAGTTAAGATGGGCACAGCCAGAAATGAGAAACTTAGTGGACATGTAAGAAGACTTATCAACCAATACAGAACTGGAGTCGTCAGTCGCTGGACACTGCGGGACTTGCTGAGGAGGGGATCTGAGCATTTAATTCTATGTTGTACTCAATAGCATCTTTGCTTACTTGTCTCAATGCAAATAAGGCACTTGGGCATTCTCTTCCTTTCCAAGATCCAAACTGGGCTTCATTTAGTAATAGTTCTACCTTATAGCCTGAATATTGTTCAAGCTTCCTCCAAACATTTCTGATAAACATACTTATAATGGTCTGGAATTAAATTGTGTGTGTCCATCAGCATAGGCTAATCACTGATCAAAAGTGTCTCAAAATCATTACAAGACATCTATAGTTGATACACAACCATTTTTTTTCCCCCATACATTAGTTAAATTTGTATTATTGATATTTTAATTCAGAATGGAAACTGCAGGAAACTTGAACAACTTCTACAGCAAAGTAGTGAAATTGGTTTAAACATCAACTGTGCAGACAAAAGAACTGGCAACACAGCACTTATCTGGGCATCTAAGCGGGGACATGCTAAGGTAAGGCAAATGAGCTCACAAAGAATATTTCCCTATTGTCAAGCTAGTAAGCCTCCAGAGCAGTTAGTCAGTTTGACAGCTCAAAATACCGGCAGCTCAGGCTGTTGTCTGGGGCATACCATGTGCTTAGGGGCAGCATCAAGGATCTTCCAAAAAAAGACAAGTGAAAATAACAAAATAAAATATTTTTTTCAACCTGGTTTTTAAGTAAATAAATTCTTAAATATAGACAGCGCCATGAAAAGATTTGCTGATCTAAAGGCTAGGAAAAAAAATGTTTTAGGTCGGCTAATTGTTTATACTGTCCAAATACTGGTTGAGAAAAACAATATTATTGTTATTGTCTGTTAAAAAAACAACCCAGGTAATAAACCCATTTCTATATTTGTTAGTTTTGTCCTTGTGAAAATTGTTGTAATTATACTTGGATGCCAAAATTCAGCTTGCCCAGGGCACCAGCAACCATAGGGGCAGCTCTGCAGTTTGTGACCAATATGCTTTCTTCGGTAAAATGCCATTGAGCTTGAGATGCTCCATTGCAGCCACTCTTTGTTGACTCATGCATAGTCATGCATTGTTGTATTATTCTTCTTTTATCTTTCAACTCCCTGTGAAGCCTAGGTCTTTAACAAGCATTTTCAACTCCCTGTGAAGCCTAGGTCTTTAACAAGCATTTTCAACTCCCTGTGAAGCCTAGGTCTTCAACAAGCTCTTTCAGCTCCCTGTGAAGCCTAGGTCTTCAACAAGCTCTTTCAACTCCCTGTGAAGCCTAGGTCTTCAACAAGCACTTTTAGCTCCCTGTGAAGCCTAGGTCTTTAACAAGCATTTTCAGCTCCCTGTGAAGCCTAGGTCTTCAACAAGCTCTTTCAGCTCGAAGCCTAGGTCTTCAACAAGCACTTTCAACTCCCTGTGAAGCCTAGGTCTTTAACAAGCACTTTCAACTCCCTGTGAAGCCTAGGTCTTCAACAAGCACTTTAAACTCCCTGTGAAGCCTAGGTCTTCAACAAGCACTTTCAACTCCCTGTGAAGCCTAGGTCTTCAACAAGCACTTTCAGCTCCTTGTGAAGCCTAGGTCTTTAACAAGCACTTTCAACTCCCTGTGAAGCCTAGGTCTTCAACAAACACTTTCCAAGCCGTTCTGTTTCTTGTAATTCTTTTAAGATCATTCCATGTCTTCCTCATCATCTTCATCCCTGCTTCCATCTGTCTTCTCCAAGAATACTTTGGTCTTCCCCTTTGTCTTTTTCCCTGGGGATTCCAAAAAGGGTCTGTTGTGTAATACTCTCAGTTGGTTTCCACAGTGTGTGTCCTATCCAGTGCCATTGTCTTCGTTGTATCTCTTTATCCTCTGGTATTTGACTGGTACATTTCCATAATTCTATGTTAGTGATTTTGTCCTGCTATTTTCATCCTTTTATTTTGCATAAGCTTCCATTAATGAAAGTCTCTATCTTCATGATTATCATTTTAGTTGTTCTCCATGTTTTACAACCATATAATAAGACTGACTTATCATTGGATTTGAAAAATTTTCCATAAAAATGTGTTAGGTTCAATATGTAGACTGTCGTCATCAATTGTCATTATCAAGTATTATGCCTTCTGACAGATGTTTATTCCCTATATGCCATTCTTTTTAGTTTTGCTGAAGCTTACCCAAGTTTTCTGCATTGTTTCGTTAATACCAGCTGTTAACTATTAAAATGTTTGCTCATAAATGATTATTTTACAACATAGGTTGCTGAACTGCTGCTGCGATATGGAGCTGATGCTACAGCCTGTAACTATGAGGCCCATACTGCACTAGAGACAGCTTTCTTCCCAGTTAAGACTATCATACTAGACTGGGTTGAGACCCAAGAAGAACTCAACGAAAGACTTCTGTTACAAGCTGCTTGGCAGGGCAATCTGTCCATTGTGAAAAAAATACTGGTAAAAATTGTTTAATGTTTTAAATTTATATTAAACTCTTAATTACGATAACTCTCCCAGTTATGATACCATAATAAAAATTACTACTACTTAAATGTAACATTAGGTGCTCTAAAATAAGTAATTTTTCTGAACTCTTGACTAGGCAAAACAAGTGGACTCGAAATTCCTGGCTCAGGTTGATTTTTATGACCTGAGTTTCAACTCATGGATGGGGGAACAGAAGCACCTGCAACATGCGGCTACAGTAGCAGGGTCGGCGCACCACAGGTGACCAAGACCTAGCAGTTCTACCTCTTCGTGGTCTCCCCTGGTAACAGTCTGCATCAAAACAGACTGGCTAACAGAAGCTAGGATCACTGTGTTCCCTGTAGTGGTGGCTGTTACTCATATAGAGGACCCAGTATTGCAGTACCTATGGGCTGGACTAGTAGTTTCCCAGCATAGCCTGGGATAGACGAACTCCAACTTCTCCAGTAAGAGTCGGGAATGTCAAGAAAGCCATTATGACCCGCCACATCTTATGAGTCAAAGGGCAACCTGCCCGCATCAACTCGTGGCAATCCGTCAACAACAATAACACCTCATGGATCTGACGTGTTACAATGTCTATCGGTACGGTCACCATAAGTTTGTCAGTTTGTTAGGTGACTGCATAGTGTTATTCACTGTATTTCCCAAGTCACAAAGGGTTGTTTGATGTCTGCTGATAACCTGGAAATTTCCCTGGTCACAGCTAAAATATAAAAAAAAGGAAAAAGCCAATTTCTTGAAAATTGGCAATTAAAAAAAAGTTCCAACAGCAATGGAAACAAAATTAGACACTCAGGGTTTACTGGAAGTGCTAATTAGGACGGCACACAGAGGGTGGGTGGGGATGTAATGAATGTTTGAACACAG
Organism: Megaustenia siamemsis; assembly: GCA_032433765.1. Lineage (NCBI taxonomy): Eukaryota > Metazoa > Mollusca > Gastropoda > Stylommatophora > Ariophantidae > Megaustenia > Megaustenia siamemsis. Next base: position 226,260 of record JAVIAB010000083.1, on the reverse strand, counting down.
GAAAATATAAATTTTAAGGAATTTATGTGGGAGCCGCGATAGCTCAGTGGTTAGTGAACTGGACTACAAAGGACATGGGGTAGGGTTCGATCCCAACCGACGACTTCCAGGTTCCCCCAGCCTTAAATGGGTACCGGATTTTTTTCTGGGAAAGTAAAGCAGCATGGGCGTAATACCGACCACATTACCCCAAAAATCATGTGCTGAAGGTCTGTAAAATATAGGGTCATTAACACCATATTTCCTTATACGCCACTTGGCGTGACGGAGGTACTTTACTTTTTTTTTTCTTTAATGCGGTAAATTTAAAAACAGTGTTGTAATCTAGGGTCTTAAAAAATGACCATTGTGGCTTTTTCTTGTTTCTGGGGTGGGCAAGATTTTTCAGTGGGGTTGGACAATAAAAATCTACTGTAGTCATCAAAAGGTGCCAGGTTATAAAAGAAATAAGCTTTATTGTTAGGTAAAAAAAACAAGTTTTGTATTTCTAAGTGTTAAATCAGAATCAAAGAATCAATGACATTTTACAAAAAATGAAGTTCTATCATCCAATTATATGAAAACAATGGTATATAAATATGACAAATGAGGAAGTCATGACTCGCACAGGCCTCCCGAACATCTACATGCTGCTCAAACAATGTAGGTTACGCTGGCTTGGCCACATACACCGTAAGAAAGATGGCCACATAACAAAAGATATTCTCTATCAACAACTAGCAGATGGCAAAAGGACTAGGAAGTGCCCAAAACTTCGATTTGTAGATGTGTGTAAACGCGACATGAGGACTCTGAACATAAAACCTACAGCCTGGGAAGAAATAGTTGCAGACCACAATCTTTGTAAACACACTCTAAAGCTCAAACTCAAACAAAAAGCGACAGATTCATAAACAGTGAAAGAAAAGAAAAAATAACAATTCTAGGGGCACTAAAATATCCATAGTGAACTATGACTGATGTGTCCGCGTGAATGATGGTAAATAGTTGTCCCCATACTGCACTTCTCAATGTCACAACAGTGACCGAATGAGTATGAGTAGTCTTGTTCGATCATCACTGTGTCGATCATATTTCTCCCCGCGGCAATCGCCTCAATAGGGCACTTGAAAAACCGTCACTCTTTGTGACCTGTAATGTCAGCGGTTGCCAACACTTTAACAAGGCCGGTCAATTGACTTCCACAATCAGGATGCTCGCCTAATTGTGTTGAAACTGGATCTGGAACCTTCCTTCGTGTAATACAGACATGTCACCTGTGGTCAAGCACAAACGAGGTACAAGCACAATCTAAAGGGCTCCCATTTAATGGATTCTGGAGGGATGATGGACGAGATAAACCAAGATCAACCTGTTAGAGAAAAATTTGAAAAAAAGTAAATGCAAAGGATGGTCACAGGCTGCGCAAAGTGGAACTTCATTGTTGTCCTGTTACATATCGTAAGACATTTTGGCCAATAATATTGGTCCTGTAAAATATAGTAAGACATTTTGGCCAATAATATTGGTCCTGTAAAATATAGTAAGACATTTTGGCCAATAATATTGGTCCTGTAAAATATAGTAAGACATTTTGGCCAATAATATTGGTCCTGTAAAATATAGTAAGACATTTTGGCCAATAATATTGGTCCTGTAAAATATAGTAAGACATTTTGGCCAGGAACATTAGTCCATGGCCATGAACAGGGAAATGAAGAAAATGCTTGATCTTCAGAACTAACTTGCTGCTCTTAGTGTTTTTCATCTTCATCAGCGATGAGATGCAGCTGAAATTTTCCCTTCATCAAACAGATCTAGCTTTAACTCCATCTTTCAAGCACATTTTTGTACTTTGAAAGGACCAGTAACATTATAGAGATGCAACAAGTAAATATAAAATGCTGGTTAACCTCAGTCATACACACTCTGTCTCTCTCTCCCTCTCTGTCTTTCTCCTCTTACTTCTTCACTTACAATTTTAATCTTTTATTCTCTTTTAAATTCACATTGCACTCTTACACATAAGCTCATGTGAAGTCTCCAACACTAAATATATGCTAATGTCAGTAAGAGAAGTGCTTGACCCTACATGTATACTCATGTCAATATGTGAAAAGCACAATCCTATGTGTATGTTCATGCCTTATGTAAAATGTACAACCTGCACATATACCCATTGCCAATATTTGAAGTGCCAAGTATTAGTACCTGTATAAACTATATACATGTTGCTTTCTCATGTTTCATTATGTCCCACAGCAAAACAAATGCAACATCAATGTCAACTGCCAGAATGTAGAAGGACTGACACCTCTCATGCTCGTAAGCAGAGACATACAACTTTTTGAGCGTCTCTGTTCCCAGCTTAATAGGCATTATAATCCAGTGCAGGTGGCAGAAGAATTGATGAAAAACAAAGCGTAAGAGTCTCTTTGCAGTAATAACATTTAGATATAAAGATACACATAAGATATTGTTTGCTGTCCATATCTAAAATGTTAGATAACAAGTCATTTATGTTTTAAAGATTTCTTGCTGTGCATCACCAATATTTAATAAACCTAGTATTTTGTTTGCACATTTAGATTGTTTTATTTTTTTTCACTGGGTGTAACTCTTCTGTCTATAGAGCTATTTTTGTTCTCACTTACTTTCAAGACGACAGTATCTATAGCACAGTGGTAACACTCTTGCTTGGTAATAAAGTGAATTTGTGTTTGATCCCATCTTAACACTCAGTAGTTTAGACTCAGATGAAAAAGAAAAAAACAAGAAAAGAATACCTGACTTTCTAACCTGGGGAGGATAATGACATTCAAAAAGGATACACCCTCCCCCCCCCCTTTTTTCAAAAACACACATACACACACTTCTATGTGTTTTGGCCTAGTTTGTTAAATGTTATATAAGGCACTATAGCACCCGTACAAAATTATATAGGAAAAGAAAGAGTCCTGACACACCACGTGCTATCATATAGGGAATATGGTGTTAGTGTTCATATTTTCATAAACTTATTTTTTTTGGGTAATGTGGTCTGTATGGTGCTAGTGCCATCTTTCTTTCCTAGATAAAAGCAGATACCCATTTAATGTTGGGAAAACTTGGAAGTTTTCGGTCAAAATATAACCCAACCTCTTGTTCTTAGTAGTCCAGTTCACTAACCACTGAGCTATTATGATTCCCAAACATTATACATGTTGCATTATATCCTTTAATTTCAATGTGTGTGCTATTATCTAAAAGTCACTACTAGAGTATTGATTTGTTGACTGCAAACAGCATGATGTTGTAGGACAGTTTGAGACCTGTACAGTGAAAGACCAAGATCCAGTTTATGAGCTGATAACATTTAGTGACTCATAATTGACTACATCATAAGTGAATCATAGCTGACAATGTGGTCCCAGAAAAGGTACTCAGCTTGATAAAAATAATAGTAGGGATCAAAAGATATTCTGTACAATGTCAGATATATAGACAGACATGAGCATTATGGCTAAGCTGAAAGACTATCATCTTCAATTAATCTTGTTACCATGAATTACATGCCTTCAGAAAACTTATTATATAATTTGGGCTTTTGTTTGCTACAATATAAATTAGACGGCCCCATACCAACCTTTCTCAGCCATTTCTTTAAACATGTTTTGTAGGTTACCAGTTACAATTCTTAGACCACCAATTGAAACTCAATAGCACAGAGAAACCAATATCAGCTGAATGGAGATAAAATTGTGAAGTAAGTAAAGAGCCCCGTCACACCAAGTGGCATGTAGGGAATATGGTATTAGTGACCATAATTTTTACAGACCTTTGGCACATGATTTTTGGGGTAATGTGGTCAGTATTACGCCTGTACCGCTTTACTTTCCCAGAAAAAATCAGGTACCCATATAAGGCTGGGTGAATCTGGAAGTCATTGATCAGGATAGAACCCTACTTCTTGTCCTAAGTAGTCCAGTTCACTAACCACGGAGCTATCATAGCTCCAAAAAATGTAAAGTACACATAACAAAAAGGTAGGAACAATAGAGATGCAGTTCTGGAGAAAAACACTTTGGATTTTAAGGCCAGATAGGAAAAAACCAGAGATATCTCAAATTAGTGTTGGAAATACACAATGTAATTAACACCATTACAATGCCAGCTCTGATCTATGGAAGCAAATCATGGACAGTAGACAAAAAAATAAAAAGACAATTAAAGGCCATAGAGATGGGATTTCACAGAAGAGTGTTGAAAGTTCCCTGGACAGCTAAAAAGACCTATGAGGAAATTCTCAAAGAGGCCAACACAAAAATAGTAGGTGAGTCCTTAGATACTTATAGACATTGTCAGTGTCTTTGCAGACAAGGTAACCTAGACAGTGTTCCCCCACTCACATATTTTTAGAACCCTTTATATGGTTTTGACCCTCGACCAGCAGGGTAATTACAGCTACACTCGTGACTCTCTCTTTCTCATTCTGGCCATGGTCCATGACACAGGGAAGAAATTTTTTCTTTTCTTAAACCAGTTTTGATTATGTTTTGGATGTTTCATTACTAGTTAGCTATGTAGGATTAGTTTTATTTACTTACATATCTGTGTGTGTTGTTTGTTTGTTCCTGCTGAAGGCCTATTGAGTCGAAACATCATTCAAATTTGTTTCGTCTATCAATCACGTAAAGCTTTTACCATACCATTTTTTCTATTTTTTTTTCAATTCTCCCCCAACAAAAAAAGGGAGCTCCTAAAAACATCAGAAAGAAACAATCAACATTTTTCGGGCACATCATGAGAAGAGGAAAGTTTGAATATTTGGTTACAACTGGCAAAATACAGGGAAAGAGAGATCGTGGACAACGAAGAGAGAAAATACTGGATAGCTTGGTGTCATGGCATGGAAAATAGTCAACAACAGAATTGATGCAATGCACTGTGGATAGAAGATTGTGGAAGGGCATGATCGCCCATGCCAACTGGTATGACACATGATGATGATGAATGAATACCATAAGGCGAAGAAAGGTATGAAGTTTTGTAACAAGCAAGACTTAATGTTTAGTTTTTACATTAAAAAAATAAGCTCAAAGAGAAAAATAAAAAGATCAAAGAAAGAGCATCTTGTAGGTTTATGAACATGGCATTAGAGCATAAACTAGGTAATCTAATCAGAAAGGCATCAGACAGAGAATGATGAAGGTGCATGATTGCCACTGCCATGCAGTGAATATTGCTAATTTGGTTATTTGATAAAACCACAAGTCTGCTCTGACATTCTTGAGTAAATTTAACTCTAACATGATTTTATCAATAATTAAATAAAAAATTAAAATTTACAGAAATAAGGGAAAATTGTTAAAATAACAATATTTTTATTCCAACTATGCCAGTGATGTCCACATAACAGATAGTGATGGCCGATCATGTTTACATTATGCAGCCCAGTTTCATTCAGGATCTGCAGACAGTCTGACAGTGGCATTAGTGTCTGGAGGTTTTGAAATAGGTAAATTATTTTAAAATAGGAGCAGCAGAAACTGATGGCATTGCTTATATCTCTGTACTTTCTGATTGTGTCTTTTTTTTTCTTTACCTGCTTACTTCATATTTCTTTTCAATATCTAATGCTTTTATTACTTGACAGATAAAATTGTTTTGCCGTGTGATAAGACAGAAAAAAAATTAAAATACGACAGAATGAGCTTTCAACAAAAAACACTGGATCTAAGTGTTGACCATGAAACAGATGAAGTGATGAAATATTAGAAATACTCTGAAACATGAAAGCAAGAGAGCGGTGGATATAAGAGCATAAGATCACAAACTCTATCTCTCCTAGAGAGAAAAATGAAAGAAAGAGAGAGAAAGAAAGTAAGAAAGAAAGAGAGAGAAAGAAAGTAAGAAAGAAAGAGAGAGAAAGAAAGTAAGAAAGAAAGAGAGAGAAAGAAAGTAAGAAAGAAAGAGAGAGAAAAAAAGTAAGAAAGAAAGAGAGAGTAAGAAAGAGAGAGAGAGAGAAAGAAAGAAAGAAAGAGGAAGGAGGTCTCTTGCACATCTAATTCTTACTTATTTTGTCCTTTCTCTTTTGCTGTTAGTTGTAGATTTTTTTCTGAAGGAGTGCCAAAGTAATTGATAAAATTTCTTCCTTTTTTGATCTACAATTAGGGGGACTGGTTGGTCTTGAGGCAAAATGCTAGTCTTGAGACACAGAGGTTGTGAATTCAAATCCTGGCTGCACCAGTTGGAATTTTTCTTTGTGATTTCTCTCTGTTTCAACTACTCCTGGTTTCAGCAGTGAGGTCTGGCTCGAAATGTCAATTGCTCATCGATGGAAAAAAGCTTGTGTGGCAAGGGACCCCTGTGCACACGGCTGTCAGGGGAAAATGTATTAACATGTAAAAATTCACTTCCTAGTCTCTAGGGACTTTGCCAGGTTTAAATCTGGCGAACAAAACCAAAAAAATCTATGATTGGTTTTTACTGGTACACTGGACAGTAAAGTGAAAAATATAAAGCAGTACAATTCACAAATAGGTTAATAAGTATTTGAAAAAGAAGTAATAGAAGAAGAAATCAGTTCTTGATCATTTGTTCAATTTTTGTCTCTTTTTATTTATTTGTATGTCGGAGCATATCATTAAAATTACTTATTAAATGCTAAGTGCTTGTAACACTAACACTGTGTGTATTTAGGAGTTTGCAAATGTGAGCATATAAAACATTTGACAACATCTGAAAAAATAGATGACCAGTCATTTAAAGATAAATAACATCTTTTGCAGTGTAGGAAAATGCAAGAAATCATTTTGTTTGTTTCCATAGAACTCTGTGACAAGCATCAGTTAACTCCCCTTCACCTGGCATCCCAATTAGGAAACACCAGCAATGTTATTGCCTTGGCGGACAGAGGGTCTAATGTAAATGCTAAGGGCTTTGCCGGTCTCACACCATTACATATGACTGTAAGTAAAATATGTTTGTATTCCAGCTTCAATGGTTTTTCATCAACTCATCCATGAGACAGTAATTTTTCTTGGCATTTGTTTATTTTGGGTGGGAGTCCTGGCTTTTTCTAGAAAATTAGAAGGGTTGCTAAAATCCTTATACTTTAAAGAAGTGGGTTCAACATTTCTTTCAGGTAAGTGATCCTTTATTTGAACAAAGTTTCATCATATTCTTTTCATTTACTATTTATAGCCAAAGTTGTACCTCCTCACTGTTCATTCCTTGCATCAAAAGTCTACAGACACAAATCAGACCTGCTGTAAAGGTTGCTAACTGGTGTTTATGACAAGGGGTGCAGTACTTAGGTGCAACAAGATCAGATAAAAAAAAATATTGGAAAGAGAACCAAATCGGAGCTACTCAAAATACTGAATAGTAAATGGAGATTGATTAGGCACTAAGAAAAATTTATTCTAGTTTAGAGAAGCTTTTTTTGTGGAACCCACAAGGAAAAGGAAATGATGAATGTCATGGTTTACATGGGAAAAATAAATTCTAAAAAGTTTCAAAGACATTGTTCATGGCTGGAAAAATACAAGGAAACCTATACTTAAATAAAGATAGATGGAGAGATCATCATTGACTTAAACTCCTGAAAGGGGCTGGAAGAGCATTGATTGATGCAATGAACTGGAGGAGCCTTCCCACTTTCTGATGGGAATAATAATTGATAGAAAAACATATTTGTGAGGATCATGTGTTCTGATGAAAGACCGCTCACATAAGTTTTACGACTTCTGGCTGAAGTTATGGAAGTAACAAAAAAAGTTCTTCATTGTTATGTAAAGCCAGTCCTGACATATGATAGTGATTCCTGGACAATTGAATAACAGACAAGAAAATTCAGAGGCTCTTAAAATGTGGTTTTTCAGAAGAATGGTCTGGAAGCCAACAGCTGAGCAGATAAGCAGCTGTTGAGATAGAAAGAGAATGATGAAGGTGCACATGATCACCTGTGTGGATATGGTACTTACATAGATAACATTGAGTGTCTGATCTGGCCGGTTATTAGAACGCTAATAATGATTCATGGAAAGAAATTGTTTAAGCTTAGAGTATTTGTACCTTTCATTAATAAAGTAATACCAGACCCAAGGGTCAACCACGAAAAAGATGGATCGATGAAATATTAGAAGCACTAGGAAATATAACAGCAGTAGAGGCGAACAGAAGAGCAAAAGACCACAAATTATATCTCCCCTCGATGCTGAAAGGCAAATAAGGAAGGAAAGAAGAAGAAGAAGAATTAATAAAGTTCAGTAAATAGTCAAACAAGAATGATGCCTAACTATCTATTGTCCTTTTGAGCCAAAGATAGCACTAAGATTTCAAATTCTAGACTCTCCATGTTTGTTTTTGACTATCAGACTTTGCACAGATTTCACATTGTGTCTTTGCACATGTTCTAGGCAAAGCTTCTTATCTTCAGCAAGGAAGTTAATGCCTATTATTTTTTCCCTCTCGCCTAAGTTTTTTATGTTCCTTCAAGTCTGCCTCTTTTTTTCTTTTCCTCACTGTTTAATATATATAGCAGGTATTTTAAAGAGCATATTGAAATATTATTTTTAGTAAATCAGTATTGGAAACTATGAGAATAAACAAAGATAAACAGCACACAGATGCAAAAATTGTTGAAATAACACTTAGCAAATTCATATAGCTTTTTTTTTAAGTTATTTTTTGTTTATTAGTATATTAATTATGTATGCTGCCGGGGCCCGAAAGGGGAGTAAAGAATAGCGGCGCTGTACCCTACCAGGCATGTTCGTAAGAGGCGAGAAAGGAGGGTTGGGCATGGGACTGGCTATCCCATACTGTAAAAAAATAAACCGAAAAAAACTTCACAAACATGGACAAGTCTAAACACTACAGAAGCCAACTGGGAGTATTACACAACAGGCCCTTTTTTGGAATCCCCAGGGAAAAAGACAAAGAGGAAGACCAAGGAATTCTTGGAGAAGACAGATAGAAGCAGAGATGAAGATGATGGGGAAGACATGGAATGATCTTAAAAGAATGGCAAAAAACAGAACGACTTGGAAAGTGTTTGTTGAAGACCTAGGCTCCAATGGGAGCTAAAAAAGGTAGAAGAAGAAGAATTATGTATAATTCTTAACAAACACAACAGTGTTAATATGTAAATTTTGCATAATATACTTTTCTTCCGTGAAGAAAATGAACAAAATATAAAACTAAAAGCACCCTTTCTCAATCTTTGAACAAATAGAGGAAACTTAAAAAATGGTAAAGTGGTTCATACGACAACCAGATTTTACTGTTATCAATGTTTATCTCCCTTGTCAACAGGCCATGAAAGATCATCATGTCACAGCACTTATTCTCCTGAAATATGGAGCTGATGTTACAATTGTTGATGATCATGGGTTTACTCCTCTTGATGTGGCCAAAAGCAAAAAAATGAAGAATTCCCTCAAGGAGGCTTTTCTTACAGCTAAAAAGAACAACACTCCCTTACCAGATACCACAAGTATAAGCAAAAATGATGATGATGTTGATGAAGGAATAAAAAAATCAGACACTGTTAAAAAATCTGGCGTAAGTGAATATTTAATATTTGTAAATGTAGTTGTAACATTATGTACATAGAGGAACAAGTCATCTTTGTTGTGTTGAAACAATTTTATATATAATTTATGCAGATTTTCATACACATGAGAATAATATTAACTTTCAATAACAGATTTACATAGTGATGAGGTACAGAGCAGTTCAGGCAAAGACTTCATTTCAATGAATGAAAAAGACATTCATCATCATCGAGTGCCTTCTCCGCAACGAAGGTTGGCTACCATGGAGCGCCATTCTGCTCTGTCTCTTGCTTTGATGGTGCAGGTTGTCATAGGCTGATTTGTCCATCTTTTGATGTTACTCGTCCATGTTAGTCTTGGTCTGCCTCTGCCTCTTTTACCTTGTATTTTCCCCTCCAGGATTACTTTTAGTAGGCTGTTGTGTCTTTTAACATGACCCAAAAATCGCATTTGTCTTGTTTGAATTGTGCTTAGTAGTTCTCTTTTCATTTTTAGTTGTTTTAAGATTTCATCGTTTGTTTTCTTTTCCTTCCATCCAATTCTACCTATTCTTCTATATATCCACATTTCAAAGGCTTCAATTCTCTGTTCTGTTTTCTTATCTAATGTCCATGTTTCTGCACCATATAGGAATATTGAGATGTAACATTTTGCTATTCTTAGTTTTAGCCCTGGTGTTATTTGTTTTGATGTTAGTATGTTCTTCGTGACATTAAAATTACTTTTTTGCATTCCTATTCTTTTGTTTATTTGAGTTGTACATTTTCCATCACTGGTTACAGTATATATGAAAAAGATATTATGAAACCTATATTTGTCAAAGGAACTAAGAATAGTTCTTCAATGTTATGTGCAGCCATTCTTGATATATGGAAGTTACTATTGAAAAATCAGACATGAATAATCATTGAAAGCTAAAGAAGTGTGGTCTCACAGAAATATTTTGAGAAAGCCATGAACAGCTAAAGAAGAGGCCGATGCAAAAACCAAAGCTTTTTTCCAACCATCATTCTTTGGCTATTTAATGAGAAGAGAGAACAATTGGAATACTAGTATATTGTGACAATGGGATGAACTGAGGTAAGAAGCGATAGTTAGAAACAGAGAGAAAAGATACATCACAATTTAACCTAGATTATGATACCTATCTGTAACTCTCCCAGTTACGATATCATAGTAAAAATATTACCACTTAAATGTAACATTAGGTGCTCTAAAAATAGTTATTTCTCTGAACTTTTGACACAGTTGTGAGACTGTGAAATTCCTGGCAGGGACTCGAAATTCCTGGCTCAAGTTGATTTATGACCTGAGTTTCACTTCATGGACTGGACGTGTTGCAATGTCTATTGGTACAATCACCATAAGTTTGTCAGTATGTACGGTGACCGCTTAGCATTATTTGCTGTGTTTTCCAAGTCACAAAGGGCTTTTTGATGTCTGCTGACAACTGAGAAAATTTTCCTGGTACCAGCATTAAAAAAAAAAAAAGGAAAACTACCAATTTCTTGGAAAATTTGTGATTTTTGTTTTCAATTTCTACATTAAACGATGTATCTCATGATCTAAAAAAAAAAGAAGAAAGCATCAATGAAAACAAATTAGATGCTCATGGGTCACCGAAAGTGGTAATTAGGAAGATACTGGTGAGGAGGTAGTTTTTTAACATGAAAAAATGTAAAATTTTGAGGAGTTTGTGTTTTGATGCTGTAATTTTTATTACAGTATTGTAATCTATCAATCTGTTATCCTTTCGAGCCGAAGACGGCACATAGGGCAGAACCACAATCTCAAAAACAGAAACCTTGCATGCCAAAGTGGCACATATTGCAGAGATCACTGCTTTAAAATATATGGCGCTGTTTCCATAACAATACTTTTTACAATGACAGCTTGTCAAGCCATCGATCAACCTCCTTAGTCGCCTCTTACGACATGCCTGGACGGTCACAGTGTCACTGTAATTGTAATCTAGGGTAAAGAAAATGATTTGGTAGGAAGTTAACAACAGAATTTATAAGCAAATGTAAAGAAAGAAAGTTGTGAAGAAGCATGATCATTTATGCCAGCAGGCATGGTATTTGATGATTATAACATTTCTATAAATTTTTGTGGGAAAGTAGACAACGTATTGTGATACAACCTCACCACCTGTAAATATACTATTGGTTATTGAAAAAAATATGAACTCTAGCACCATATTCTCCACAAGACAAAGAGGATACTCTTTACTTTATTTTTTAGATGGAGTATGCTACTCGGTTTGTTTTTTTAACCTGAATGAAGGGATAATGAAGCAGAAAATGTTGATTTTAATGTAATCTATCTATCTATTGACCTTTCGAGCCGTAACCGGCCCATAGGGCGTAGACCAAGATACACCTTCTCCTATCTGAATTTTTGTTCTAGCAGTTTTCTTTTAAAGATATTTTATCAAATTTCGCCATCTGTCTCTGTTCTGTGCAAGCAGCTCTATCTCATTGAGGGAGCCGATTCCTGCTGCTCTTGCCTCTCTCATCAATGTTCTTCTCAGTGTCTCCCTGGGTCTTCCTCTTTTTCTCTTACCTGTTGTTTCCCATATGAGGGCTTGCTTTGCTATTCGGTTATTATCTCTTCTCATCACATGTCCAACATATGACCATCGTCTTTTCTTTATTACTGAAGATATTATTGGTTGATTGGCGATTTCTCTAATTTCCTCATTTGTTTTTAATTCGTTCCATGCTATACCAAGTATTTTCTTTAGACATTTATTTTCGAATGCGTTCAACTTTGTTTCTATATCTCTTGTTGTTTTCCAGCTTTCACACGCATACGTAAGGGTTGATAGTACATTTGACTGAAATAGCCTAAGTTTTGTGTTTGTGCTGATGAGTTTTGATTTCCACAACTTTTCAAGGCTTCTGAAAGACATTGCTGCTTTAGCCATTCTGATTCTAATTTCTTTGCTTGTATCCCCTTCTCGATCAATGTGACTTCCAAGATAGATAAAGTGATTGATCTCTTCTACTGGTTTGATTTTAATGTAATGCCACAGAAATAATGGTTCTCATTTGCTAGTTCTTAGATCCAGGTTGGTGATGCTGCAAACTGCAATAGCTTTTCTAATTTTCCAGATTCTTTTGAAAAAGTTGGAGCTTGTTTTTCCAGCAGATAGTACAATACTAGGTCTTTAATCTCAAAATACCCCTCAACAAGAAATATGGCAGAAGATAAAATAGAGATGGGCATAAATTCATGTGGAACAGCACTAATACTTAAAATGGCCCCCTAAAGATTAGAAACTATTCTTACAGAATTATTATGACTTTAGACTGAAAGTATATAAATTATATTTTGGTTAATTTTTTTTTCTAGATAGTTTTCAGTTACAAATTAAATCTTTCTTTTTTTTTAAACCAGGGAGTTGTGGGCAGCACTTCAAAAGTCTTAATGAATTCACAAACTGTCAGTAAGTAAGAGCATTGTTTTTACATAAATTTAGCTTTATTCTCTTTTATTTTTAAATGCAACATACATTGTTCAAATGTGGTTATAAAAAATATTTGTATTTAAGCATTGATTGAAAATCCAATACATTTTTAATAGCTTCACACATTTTAATCAAATTCTCCTAGGGTCACATGAACACAGATCTTAGAGGCTATATAAAAGATGATCATAGTCTAAGTAACATATCTTAAGAAAAGAACTCCTTTGTCTTTTGTATTTAAGGAACACATTTCAATTACTGGGAAACAACAGAAAAAAGAAAAAAAGAGCCAGTTCAAGGAGTACTGAGAAGAACCATAAATTCTTCACAGAGAAAAACACTAATGAGACAGGCAAAGATAGCACTATTACCTTCCCTTATGGGATTGGGAAGCTTACCCAGAATAATGACTTAATTGTGTGGTACACTACAAACCTTATGTGACTTCTAACAGCACTAGAAGGATGCTAGATGTAAGAAGAAATTCCATCCATGTCAGTTCGTTGTTAGTGTTTACATTATCATTTTGCTGAAATAACTTTTGGATCTCTAACAGTGCCAGCTGTACTGACTTTATTTCTCTAATTCCTTGCACACAGATGCCAACCAATGTAAAATACTAGGTAATGTGGATAGATGTAGACCAGTGGAAAGGAAAACCATGCAAGAAATGGAAGCATTTAAGGCAGCTAATCCAGTGCTGCAAAGGTAAGAACAGTTTGATCTATTTGTGTCAATAAAAGAAAACAGCATCATCATTCATTAGTTAAGAATTCACATACTGTTGTTGTAAGTTTAGATCACAACATTCATTCTATTTCTGCAGTTTACCAGTGGTTTTCTGTGGAAATAATATATGAGACTAATACAACCATGGGATAGCATCAATAATTATATTAGTTGAACAAGTTAGAGTTTCCAGAGTAAAGTTGGTTACAAAGGATTTTCTATTTTTAAATGGTGTTTTGATGATACACTTTGGCATATTTGTTTGTTTTTTTCACCCCTCGTTATTTTCTACTTTTTTTTTTCTCGCTATTTTGTTCTTGCCTCCTTCTTCTTCGATGAGTACCTGTTAAATTTACGCTCTCTTCTAATTTTTTTGCCTTCTTTCAATCCTTTTATGAATATCACAACTTTAACTCCAAAAGTATCCTTCAGATGGGACAGTGGGAATTTTTTTAAATCGATCTATAATTTCCTCATGGCTTTATTCTCCTCTAATCTCTGGATAGTGAGGCTCAATGTCCAGCCCTCTTGGATAACAGTGAAAAATAGGAGGTCCTGTGTCCATTTACATGCATTAAAGAACTCTTGGCAGTTAAAAGCTTTAAAGAGTAGGCCAAAAATGGCCACCGTCAGGGTAAAAATTGTTAAGCAAAATCTGACCATGTTGAAGACGGATATGTTGGAATGGTTTTATTACTTTCACTGGTAGCATCCACAACAAAACATAATAAAGAATTCCTTGCATTCATTCTATGTAGCCAAATACCCAGGACATGTTCCATTCTCTAATAGATTTCTTGTTCAACTCACATACTTGACTACCTGATTCTAAAGATTGATTTCTGGTTTTAGTTCAAGATTGACTGTTTCCTTCATGTTTGCTATGGATGGTTGATTGAAGGCCTAAGTAGCCATCATCGTGGAAATATTTTTTACTGAAACAAAAATCTTGACTTGAACAGCAAATCATCAGACATAGAGAGTTTGCTTTTTGTTTCTATGTGACTGTGTTGGCTCAAGAGGAAATAACCAAAGCTTGGTTTATGTTTGACACAAACACTCCTATGCTTAATTTCTCTGGAACATGTAGTGAACTACATAGTTGTTTTACTAACTAAATCTTATGAGTGCTTCATCTTCTTCTCTGTGCACTTATTAGTGATTATATTTCACTGTTTTACACTATTACAGTCCATTGTTTGGAACTTCAGCATGCATTCATTTTGTATACTCCTTTAATTATCATTTTCTGCTGGATCTGCTTGCAGTCAGAAAAGCAGTACTTTTGCATCCTTTTGAAATTATTGTGCTATGGGAAATTGTCCAATTAATACTACAGTTTTAGCTCTTTTTTGAAATTATCGTGTCATGAGGAAATACCCAGTTGATACTAAAGTCTAACTGCTTTTGTCCAGTGCACTGATACTTTTATCTCTAATACACTAATAATCTACATGATACAAGAGAGCGGGAGCCACAATAGCTCAGTGGTTAGTGAACTGGACTACAAAGGACAAGGGGTAGGGTTCGATCCCAACCGACGGCTTCTGGGTTCACCCAGCCTTTTAAAAAAAAATGGGTACCGGATTTTTTTCTGGGAAAGTAAAGCAGCACGGGCGTAGTACCGACCACATTACCCCAAAAATCATGTGCTGAAGGTCTGTAAAATATAGGGTCACTAACACCATATTTCCCTAGACGCCACTTGACGTGACGGGGGTACTTTACTTACAAGAGAGAACCCTTTCATTGGAATATGATCTGTAAGAAATTCATCCTCTTCAGTTTCTGTATGTCTGCTATTTTAATTAGGTGTTCAATCTCTGCCAATCAAATATGTTACTTTAAATGTCTCTTCTTTGGTTTTTTTCCTTCTCTTCTGTATTGTCAACCTTTGAATCTTACAGATGATAGAACTGATTTCCCTATAATCATGAGAGCAAATACTGCCTCTTTCTTTGTGCTATGGTGGCAAATATTATTTCATATCTCAACCTTATCTAGTTTTCTTATTGACAGTCTTCAGTACAGTAATTTGACATCCTAATTATAGGCAAGAGGGTCTCTGGACTCTAGCATTGAATCATCACTAGAGTTTAACAGCACAGACTTTTGTTGTGAAATGTTGAAAAATGGTGAGTGACTTACCCATTTTATATCATTTCTAGTCTTATGAACAGTTTACATAACTCATGTATCTGGTCAAGGAATTTTACACTCACTCTTCTTGGTTTCTTACTATTTTTAATATTATCACTTCCCTTGTCATACTTTCTGTGGTTGTCCGCACATTTATAACATTCTGCTTATGCTAAGCATACATATACCTTTTCTAATTTAATTTTTTTTTGCATATCTAAATTTAATTAAATCAGGTTTTTCATACAAGTACTGACCTTCAGTGGTCGGGTGTTCTTTAGCAAACACTTGTTCATAAATGATTCCTCTTCTATCATACAAAATGTAAACAGAGAGGCTCTAGCTCTGCTACATGAAATATTAACTTAATTTTATTCATTGCTATTGGAACAAACCACACTGAATAGAAAGAGGTACTAACAAAAGAAATTACTTCCCAAATTAAATTGCTATTTTTCTTTATGATTTTGGCTAATCTGTGTTTTATGAAAGTCTACTCCAGCCTAGAGTCTGGTGTGCAGCCCTCACTCAGAAGGTCATATATTTGCATTTCAGCAGAAAGATTAACAAAATGATCGTACTCGTTCTTCCTTTCTTGTGTTAGTTCAATGACTATCAGTGAAAACTCTTCTAATTCTGCTGTTAAAAGAGTGTTAAATAAGCATAGGTGAATTGCATTGTAGTTTACAGCAAGCTATGATATTTGCACTTATTGAACCAACGAATTTAAAACTCAGCATATTGTTTTTGAGTATCAGGTAGCCTTCCCTCTCACTTAGCTGGACTAGTTAGTCTGTTTCTAGGGGCACTACATAGTGGTGGAATAGGATTTGGATGGTTCCAGTTCACTGATCCAGATGTATGTGGTCAAATGAGTCACTGATCCAGATGTATGTGGTCAAATGAGTCACTGATCCAGATGTATGTGGTCAACTGAGTCACTGATCCAGATGTATGTGGTCAACTGAGTCACTGATCCAGATGTATGTGGTCAACTGAGTCACTGATCCAGATGTATGTGGTCAACTGAGTCACTGATCCAGATGTATGTGGTCAACTGAGTCACTGATCCAGATGTATGTGGTCAACTGAGTCACTGATCCAGATGTATGTGGTCAACTGAGTCACTACTTTCAACCCTGGTTTTAACAAGTACTTTTGCCCTAAAATTAATGTAATTTGGTCACTGATCTCTATGTATATATTATTATAACACTATGTGCCAAGTCCTATCAAAGACAAGCACAAATTTTAATATCCTTCATGTATTTAAATCCTAAACAAGAAACAAGAAAAAGAGTTCTTAAATGTTATGTAGAGCCAGTCTTAACATATGGGTGTGAATCATGGACAATAGGACAACAGACTAGAAAATCATTGGAGACTGTAGAAATGTGGTTTTACAGAAGAATGTTGAGAATACCATGGACAGCTAAGAAGAGTAATGAAAATGTTCTGAAAGAGGCCAAAGCAAAAAGAGAGCTAATTTCCAATATTAGGAAGAAACAATCATCATTTTCTGGCCATGTAATGAGAAGAGAACAACTGGAATATATTGTAACAACTGGAAAAATTGAGGGACGAAGAGATAGAGGGAAGCAAAGAGAGAAAATACTAGACAGCTTAAGAGAATGGCTTGGCAGAAGGTCAACAACAGAAATGATAAAGAACTGTCGAGATCAAAAGTTGTGGAGAGACATGATCACCTACGCCACTAGGCCCGGTACTTGATGATGATGATTTAAATCCTGTTAAAGTGTCTTTGACAGTTGATAATCAAACAGAGTGTTGCGGTCTTAGCAAAATTCAAATTTATATTTCTAATTTAATTAAAATAATAATTTTCTTTTTAAATTTATTTTTAATTTTTAAAACTAAACTCACTCTCTACTGCAATGGAATTTTTAAATTGCATTAAATTTTCTCTGTGTGATCAGGAAAATGATTACAATTTTAATGAGCAATATTTAAGTTAAATGTTAAGTCATATATATATATATATATATATATATATATATATATATATATATATATATATATAAAGCACCAATACAAGAATCGTGAATACTTGTTTATTTTTAACCCTATTTTCTTTACAGAGAAACAACACGTGTGTTGGGTACGCCAAGAACTAATATTTTACCTCAGATAAAACGAGGTTCAAGTCCAGAAAATTCCAGTAAAGCATCGCAAGTAAATGTTGAATCTAAGTCTCCTCTAAAGGGGTCAGAGGGGTTGCAAAGATCATTGGAAGAGGCACAAAACAAAGTAATTTCAAGAGGAAGATCTATACTGGATCTAAAACTAGGTAATGCAAATGCATTTTTAGAAAAGCTTGTTTTTGTGCATTATTCTTTTGTCTAGATTTAGAATTGTGTTTATTGTGTTCAGTACTCTAGATAAGTTAGGGGTGTCACAATATTGTCATGTTTGTCTGTTACATTAACCATCACAGTTGTTTAGTTGGTTCATTGTTTTGTTGGTTAATTGGCTTGTTGGTTGCTTAACAGAATTTGACAGCATAACCCTTAAAGTAGTCTCAGAAGTGCTCAGCCTTTACTCACTTCTCAAATGCCTTCTCCCCAAAATAGATGGTAAAGTAGTATTTATCCTGCCTATACAAGTAGCTGGCTGGTTAAACATGCCCTCATCAGCACCCTCAACTTCCCATATGTTTTATGTTTGATTCTGAATTCTTGGAGCCTCCAGATATGTTGTATTTTTATCAATTGTTGTGTTCCATTAAAAGAAAATGATCACATATAAATTTCATTATATCTCCATTGTGTAGATTTAGTGCCTCTAAGACAAACTTTACTGCTTTCTTTTGTCTCAGATTCCAGCATATTTTCGAAGATTTTATATCTCTATATATATTTCATCACTCTTTCCGTACGTTTCGCCGCACTGTGCGCCGCGCTGATTTCGGCAGTGTACGTTTCTGTGCATAATGTGCCACTCTCAATTTGATTAGTGTCAACGTCATCAAACCATATTCTTTTTACATGTCTTGTATCATCTTGGTATTGGTGAAATCTAATTCCTTGTTTATTTATCTAAAAACTCATATATAATTTGTTATATGTTATACGTTAGATAAATATACATAAGTAGATTAATTCTTAAAGCCATGAACAATTTTGTCTTTGAAATCTCTTCTGTTGCATTGATAAAATGCTTCCATATGGAAAGAGTTAATGTTTCAACAAAAATCTTTCATTTTTTAATGTGCTGATGTGCTATTGATTTACACTAACTATAAAACGACACCAGAACTTATATCAAACTTTTATTACTTTTTTCATGTTAATATTTGTAAAAAAAAATTAATTTAAATTAAATTTTGTCATCACATCAGAAACTGACTATCTTTGGAGTCCAAAATTTTCCATTGCTTCTTTTGACTGTACATTTTGTAAAGGCTGTTCTTTGTCTATTTTCAGTTTTACCGTCTTGTTTATAGAGCCATTGTCTTTATGTTAGAAGATTGTCCACATGAAATGTAACAATGATAATGTAATAAACATTACAAGTTTATAAACAGTTTTAACTCTTAAGAGGTAAAGTCAGGAGTGTAAAATCATCAAGCTACAGAAACCATCATCATCCTTACAATGCATGCTTTTTTAAAGTAGGACTGAATATCAATGAGGTTGAGTTCTTCAATATCAAATTCTTTAAATATATTTTCAACAAACAGTTGTAGACTATTTTAAAAGATTTCTGTATTAAATTGCAAACTAACAATGTTCCATAATTTATAACCTTTAAGGAAACCCTCATTATCAAGTACCGGGCCTGCTGGCATAGGTTATCATGTCTCTCCACAACTTTTGATCTCGACAATTATTTATCATTTCTGTTGTTGACCTTCTGCCAAGCCATTCTCTTAAACTGTCTGGTATCTTTTCTTTTTGCTTCCCTCTGTCTCTTCATCCCTCAATTTTCCCAGTTGTTACAATATATTCCAGCTGTTCCCTTCTCATTATATAGCCAAAAAATGATGATTGTTTCTTCCTAATATTGGAAATAGCTCTCTTTTTGCTTTGGCCTCTTTCTGAACTTTTTCATTACTCTTCTTAGCTGTCTATGGTATTCTCAACATTCTTCTGTAAAACCACATTTCTACAAACTCCAGTGATTTTTTTGTCTGTTGTCCTATTGTCCATGATTCACATCCATATGTTAAGACTGGCTCTACATAACATTTAAGAACTCCTTTTCTCATTTATATTGTCAAAAATGGATTGCACAGTATCTTCCTCATTTTTTGGAAAGCTGCTTTTGTCTGAGCCATTCTGCATCTCACCTCTTTTGTACATCTACTGAGGTTAACAATGTTCCCAGATATTGAAATTCATTTACCTGTTTTAATATTGTTCCACTTGTCTTTATTGTGCACTGAGGTGATGTCTTTTTCTTTGTTGTTACCATTACTTCTGCCTTTTTGCATTTTAAGGCTAAGTCCTTTATTTTTGCTTTCTTTCACTATATTGTCTAACATTTCTTGTAACTCATTTTCACTCTTAGTGATTAAGACTGTATCATCAGCATACCTTAGATTATTTATATTATGACCTCCGATTGTTATTCCAGGCATGCCCCTTATGGATCTTAAAATAATCTCACTATACATATTAAACAAATCTGGTGATAGCACACAGCCTTGCCTAACCCCCTAAGGAAATCCTACCATATTTATAAAGGAAGGAAAAGCATTACTTTGTTTCCTTCTTACAACAATAAACATTCATTAATCCAATGAGTTCACTGTGCTGCTTAAGATCCAGTTAGCTTGTGTATCAAAATCCTCAGGATATTAACCTTTTAAATAAGATTGACATTTGTTATTCAACTTTGTATCATTAACTCAGAGAAACATTCAATCAGATGTTCCATTTAACTACTCAGGATGATATCTCAACTGTCTATTTAAATCTTGTTTTTACTCAAATGTGGAGGACATTAGTTGGTAGCACTTCCATTATTGATATGCATGAGTCAGTATAACCAGTCACAATATACATGAATTACATTCCACGTATATACAAACACCATGCAGCACGTTTGTAAAATGGCAAAACAAGTCCTTACATTTAAAATTATCCAGCTGTTATTAAAATATGTTCATAGAAGAAAATATATCACACTCCAGCAAAATACATACATGAGGTGATGTATTTCACCAATTTTTGAGCTACCCTACTCTGGTGGTTCTTTTTCATAAATCTTAAAACCTATGTTGTTCTTTATTTGAAATGCATCTTGACATATGTTGCTTGTGTTGATTTTTTTGTAAAGGGTAGTTGAATTTTTAGAAAGCCTCAGAGTTTTTAAGTGTTGAGTTTTATTGTACAAAGAATAAAACACTGGCTCTGGGGCTGCAAACTGGACAATTGATTACCAATGTACAGAAAGTTTTGCAATTTGTGGGACTGACAAGTGTACCTGTCCTAGAGAATTGTTGAAAAAAAATCAGCTTTGTTTCTTTAGCCTTCTGCAAAATAGGTTCAGGATGATTGTGGCTGTAAATATTGTATAACCCTTTTCGTCTTGTCAGACGGTCTAGTGGAAGTTATTGTGTATTTTTTTTATTTTTGAAGTTTTGTTTTTGTCGAACAGCTTCTCCCTTGGCTAATTCTACCAATGTTTGACAAACATACATGGCCACAGAATGAACAAGTCAGGCCTACTGATCCACAGGGTTTTCCATCCTTTTTCATGAGTCTTTTCTCTTGTAAGTGTTGCCTTAGTAGAGTCTTAAATGATGTTATACTATTCCTTATACAATCTCTCCATGATGTGTGATTCCTTGCCAGATGTTCCCAGTCATTTTCACAGATGGAGAAGTCATTCAGAGATGATTTACATATATCTCTATATCGTAGTTTAGGTCTGCCGATTTGTCTTTTTCCGTGTAAATATTGATGAACAAAACAACTGTATTGATTGATTTATCAGTTGAAACAAAGTAATACAATTGTTACTTTTGATACACCACCACCTTGCTATATCTCTGCACTCATTACATGTTAAAAAAGTTGCAGTGGTCCTAATGCCATCAGAATACTGAAAGTATTGTTTGATGTGTCTGAAGGTTTTAAACATTTTGCTGGGTGCTAGTTCTAGACAACCATATATTTGTGTTGACGTGTTGCAAATATTTGTTTTAATTTACATTTAAGAACTCCACATTCTCTTAAGAGTTGTTTCAGCATATTCATTAATATATATTTTTAAAAATTCTTGTGGCATATTCTTTTACTGTTCAAACATCTAATATAAATGTTGATTTGTATCTGTCATTGCACTTATATACAATTGTTTAATACTTCTCTAATACTACAGTAATGCTAATACTGTTGTTTGTATATGTTTCATTGGTGAGTAATCTAACATTGTTGTCATTGAAAACCTCAGGTCTTGGAAGGTCCAGCGAGAAATCAAATGCAGGCTGTGTGAATCAAGATTTTCAAAAGGATCTTTTAATACCAGTACATCGAAGATCGGGATCTGATCCTACAGCACCTCATATACGAGATTTGACAGCTTCCTGTGACACTTTAGTGGCTTGCACTAACGGTTTGTCAGTTTTTATTGCTTGCTTTTTTATATTTAATTATATTTTCTATAATCCTTCCGTGATTTGTTTTATGAAAAGTCATCTCATTGTTGTGTTGGTGCTCAAGTTTTCTTCTATGACATGCTAGTTCATTTTTTAAATTGAGAAGTATTATTATTATGAGAACATTAAAAGAACCTTTGACAGTTACAAATTAAAAAAGTAGCAGTGAAACACAACCCAGGCAAAATATATCACAATACCTACCATCATTAAGTTGATATTAATCAACATTCTGAAAATTGCAACAATAACTCTGACTAGTACAAATAATTTCAGGCATTCTGCTGACATTTACTGTGTAATTAGACAAGAGATTGAACAACTAGTGGACATTATTCAAAGAAGAATTCCATAATGTACTTGAAGAAGACAGGTGGAAGCAGACGAAGAAAGATGGGGAAGTCATGGAGCAATCTTACCTCAAAAAAGGTTGGCTTGGAAAGTGTTTGTTGAAGACGAATGCTCTACAATGAATAAGGAGGTAGAAGAAAAATAATGCTTTTCATTTCAGTGTATGGGGTCTCAAAATAGAGGTAGTAAGTTTGTTCTTTGACAGCTATGTTCATTATGTATAAAGAAAAAACACTTCCCTACATACATCTCCGAACTCTTTCATCTGGCTCCTAGCATCATACACCAGTCTATGGTTTTGGAGGTTAGATTTTGTGAATACATGATACTATCATGATTTTGTGAATACATGATACTATCATGATTTTGTGAATACATGATACTATCATGATTTTGTGAATACATGATACTATCATGATTTTGTGAATACATGATACTATAGTGACATCACCATTATTTATTGATCATACAGACAAAGAATCGCAGATTGTTTCTCCCCTCGACGCCAACGGCAGCAGAGGAAGGATAGAAGAAGAAGAAGAAGATCGTGACATCACTGGGCTAAAGAAGAAACCATTGACCAGAATGAAAAAAACTGACACAAATTCAATGGTCACATGATTTGAAGCAAAGACTATCTCTCACATATCAAATAAATCTGCTTTGGTCTAAGCCTAGAATTTAAACAACAATCTAAATTATGTTGGTTTTTATTGGTTCAGGAATCTTGTTGGGAGAAAAAGAATATGATGACTGCAACCTTCAGGGACTATGACCACTGTATCCCTTCAAAATTCCTTTTTGTAAGTGACTTGTCATAGCAGAAAGACTTGTGTGCCCAATTAACCTCCATAGCTTTGCCAATGTGGGGGACTAGTATCCCTGGATTGCTCAACCAAGCTGGACAGACCTGCGCAGGATGGGGCCAGTTTAAATCTTACACACTAGTCCTCAAAGCTGGAGGATTAGCAATGGGGTCAACAACTTTATTATGGGACCCACCTAGGGGTGCTACAAAGTGGAGAACAAATTTCTTGCTACAGAAACTTGCAGTAAATCAATAAATCAGTCTCAGAACCAAGAGTTCTTTTATACCACAGGTACCAGCATCAATAGAGATAATAGATATGGCCATGCAATCAACAGTATCATCTATAATCATGAAGAGAAAGTGAGTATACATAGGCCATGTAATAAGAAATAATTGAAGAATTACAAAAGCTCAAATAGGAAACAGATGCAAAAAGAAAAAGAGGCTGACCTTGTGAGACACTGAGAACACTGACAAGGGAATAAAAAATAGCAGGCATCAACTCCTTTACTGAGTTTGAAAAGCTCACCTAGATAGAGATTTATAGTGAGGCACACTGTGATCTCTGTGTGACATTTGATAATACTATTAGGATATTAGATGTTAAATTAGATACCCTCAAGACTATGGTCACTGCCTTCTCCAATGCATTAGGAAAGGAAGAATGAATATGCAGCATGTCTTTTCACAATTATTAACATGCCACAAATAAAAGGGGCCTATATCTGGAAAAAATGAAATCATCTATAGCCAGCAAAATTGGACTTGAGATCAATCATGAAAAGACTAAGGTCATGAAAAGCTTAATTCTAACAGACGACAAAATATACATGGAAAACAAACCAGTGGAAGAGATATCTTTATCGATCTTGGAAGTCACATTGATCGAGAAGGAGATACAAGCAAAGAAATTAGAATCAGAATAGCTAAAGCAGCAATGTCTTTCAGAAACCTTGAAAAGTTGTGGAAATCAAAAGTCATCAGCACAAACACAAAACTTAGGCTATTCAAATCAAATGTACTATCAACCTTTACGTTTGCGTGTGAAAGCTGGAAAACAACAAGAGATATAGAAACAAAGTTGAACGCATTCAAAAATAAATGTCTAAAGAAAATACTTGGTATAGCATGGAACGAATTCAAAACAAACGAGGAAATTAGAGAAATGGCCAATCAATCACTAATATCTTCAGTAATCAAGAAAAGACGATGGTCATATGTTGGACATGTGATGAGAAGAGATAATAACCGAATAGCAAAGCAAGCCCTCATGTGGGAAACAACAGGTAAGAGGAAAAGAGGAAGAACAAGAGAGACACTGAGAAGAACATTGATGAGAGAGGCAAGAGCAGCAGGAATCTGCTCCCTCAATAAGATAGAGCTGCTTGCATAGAACAGAGACAAATGGCGAGATTTCATAAAATATCTTTAAAAGAATTTATAACTGCTAGAATAGAAATTTAGATAAGACAAGAAGTATCTTGGTCTACGCCCTATGGGCCGGCTACAGCTCAAAAGGTCAATAGCTAGATGGATATCTGGAAAAATATTTTGATTACATTAAAATTATGTGTTTCTCTTCTCCAGGCAAGAAGATTGTAAAACCTAAAAACACTGACTTCAACTTGAGTAGAGATCTGCCAACATGCCTTAACAAAATGCAAAAAGAACCTTATCATAGTGAAAAGGTAAGTAATTAATGTGAATTGTTAACTTGATCTTGATCCTTCCAGTGCCGTTAGACGCTGTATAGGGTTAGTATTGTTGTTACCACCCATCTCTATTCTGGGGGAGATTTTCAATCTGTCAAATGAGTCTGTGCCTGCAAACTATGTTTTTCTTATCAGTTCTTTCCAGTGTCTCTCTAGGTCTTTCTCTTTTTCTGTGTCCTGATGTTTCCCATATAAAATCCTGCTTTGAAATTTTTTTGTTGTCTTTTCTGAACACATGCCCGACGTATTTTTTATACTAAAGTTAAATAATAAAAAGATTGACGTCATGGGACGCACCAAAATGGACGCTTCTTGCGTCCAAGCCATGTAAACAATGTTGACTTTCCTTGTCTTCAACGGTTTATCTCATTCTGTTAGAGAATTTCACGCTATCTGTTACCACAGTGAGATGGCGGATTTTTTTAAAATGTAAACACGGGTTTGATAATAAATGTGTGTACACAGTTCGTTAACCATCGCTGTAGATCAAGTCTTTATTCACTGGCTTCATTAGCAACAATGGAAGCTAATGACCTTACTTGTGCAGCCGGTTGGTTTGGGACAAATTGTACGTTACAATGTCACTGCTATAATGGCTTAGTTTGTGACAAAACTACAGGGACATGCCCAAACAATGACAGTTGTCAGCACAAAATTTTCGCACCCCAGTGTCAGTACTTGGATTTTATTTGCAAATATGCCCAAAAATCTGAACCTACTTTCCTGTTTGATGGCAACGACACCTCATGTAATCCGGACACAGATTCTACATCAGTTGAGGCAACTCTCAATCAATCTTTGCCGTGCTCCTGGTTTAGGATTTATGCGAATGACTTAAAATATCCGGACAGTTTCACGGTAAAACTGAATGGTTCTGCCTCATGTAACAATGTATCAAGGTTTGTAGTTAGTCCGCACGAGATTGATGCCTTCTGCCCTGGGGCTGGTCTGATCAACAAGTTACGGATTGAAAGGGCGATAGTTGCAAATATCTGCTCCAACTACATTGGCGGGGGTCGGAAACTGGCTCTCAAACAGAACACAAACCAGACCGATTTAATGCACAAAACATTTGATGCTTGTTATACAGGAGACGGATGTGGACCAGAGGCCGCAGTTAATAGCAAAACAAAGACCAATCTCTATGACAATGACTGCACACACACACAATTGAGAAGTGGAACCAATTCTGTTTGCTGGTATCTGAGCTTTGCAACGCCCCAGAAGACTCACATCATTCGAATCTATCATCGAGCTAGCACTATGATTCGGGTAAAGAATGACACTCTAAGGGCTTTCTCTGACAGTGGCGGAGTAGTGTTCCAGTATAATGATATATCCTACCCTAATTTATCTGTGAAAACTATTGTAGTCAAAACACAAACGTCAATGGCACACATTAAGATTGAGTTCTCACCGACCATTTCGCAGGCCGACAGTGCACTGACGGTATGTGAGGTGCAAACATTTACAGGCACCTATTGTCTGGACGAGCAGTCTTGTCGTTTTGTGCAGTGTGTAGTGGGTGTAGTAAAGGCTGCAATGTCATCATCGGTACTTGTCACGGCTACTGTTCACATGGGATCTATGGACACGACTGTTCCGGGTCTTGTCTCAGTGTCTGTCCTTTATTTGAAGAAAAATCTGGAAAATGCCTACATTGTAAACATCTTGGCTATACCTGCTATGACACTTGTCCAGATGGTAATTTTGGGCTACAGTGCGAACAGATGTGTTCTGATGGCTGTGACATCATATGTACTCTCAAATGTCCGGGCAACTGTTTCAACGACACCTGTCAACAGTCGATCGGGAATCTGTACATGCTTGAGAACGTTCTATGGTCAGACTGCACTCTCAAAACTCCGGACAACTGTTTAACGAAACCTGTGATTCCCACGTTCAGAAGAGTCTGCCGACTACAACAAGCCCAAGCATATGGACACTTTAATGTGTTTCTGTGCTAGACATGGTTCACTTTTTGGTGTTTTTTGGTGAAGCCATGGCTCATATCTTTTTTGTGTTTCTGTCCTAGCCATGGCTCATATCTTAGCTTGTGTGTGCTGGCCATGGCTCATATCTTGGTGTGTGCCATGTTAGTCATATCTCATATCTCGATGTGTCCGTGCTAATCATGTCTCATATCTTTATGTGTGTCTGTGTTTAGTCATATCTCATATCTTAGTGTGTACCAGTGTTAGTCATATGTCATATCTTTGTGTGTGCATGTCTGGGTTAGTGATATCTCATATCTTTGTGTGCATGTTTATGTTAGTCATATCTCATATCTTTGTGTGTGCATGTCTGTGTTTGTCACATCTCATATCCTTGTGTGTGCATGGCTATGTTAGTCCCATCTCATATCTTTGTGTGTGCATATCTATGTTAGTCATATCTCTTATCTTTGTGTGCATGTCTATGTTAGGCATGTGTCATATCTTTGTGTGTGCATGTCAATGTCATTTATATCTCATATCTTTATGTGCATGTTTATGTTAGTCATGTGTCATATATCTTGATGTGTGTCAGTGTTAGTCATGCCTCGTATCGCTGTGTGCATGTCTGTATTAGTCACATCTCATATCTTTGTGTGTGCATGTCTGTGTTAGACACATCTCACATCTTTGTGTGTGTATGTCTGTGTTAGTCACATCTCACATCTTTGTGTGTCCGTGTCTGTGTTAGTCACCTCTAGTGACTCGGGCAGATGGTGCTCGTAAACCTGGGAGGGCCTACCATCTAAGGGCAGAATCCCCCTACAGAAAAGATCATCTGCTGCCTTGCAGGAAGATTGGGGACAATCAAAGGCTAGGGAAAGCAAACCCGAATAAAATGCTGGCTGAAATCGGATGCACTGGGCCACTGGCGCATAACACAGTGCAACGTATTAATGGGTGTTCAATCAGAGTGGATCTGACACACTCTAATTGTGATGTTCTGTCTGTGGGGGCGATCAACACACTTAGCCTGACAGCTGACTTCATGTGAGAGTCTGGGATCCTACTCTGATTGAGTCCTGAACGCAGAGAGAGAGAGAGAGAAATAAAAAAGAGATATTTAACTCAAAATAATTTATCTTTCATAATCGGTTATTAAACTGAGAAAAGAACATAATTCATTATATTCTTATATTCCCATTGTTTGTGGTTTAATTAGGTCATTGCTTTATTTATATTTCAGTTAACTCTTTCCGTACGGAAGCTTTTTATCGACGCAACGGAAGAGATTTTAGAGACAAAATTGTTCATGGTTTTAAGAATCAATCTATATATTTATATTTATCTAACTTATAACATATTATATTTGAATGTTTAGATAATTGAACAAGGTATTAGATTTCACCAATATCACGATGATACAAGACATGTAAAATGAATATGGTCTGATGGCGTTCACACTAATAAAATTTAGCGTGACGCACCATGCGGCGGAACATACACAACGAAACGGAAATGGCGCACCATGCGGCGGATCGTAGGGAAAGAGTTAAAATGTTACTTTTTTTTTATTAAACTTAAGATTCAGAAATTCAAACATTTATTGTAAAATTCTCAAATTCTCTTTCTCTCATCATCATCAGATGCCAAATGTTTGACCTAGATAATCATCTCTCTCCATCTCCACATCTCTCGATCCTTATACATACCATTATTTAAGCCGGTGATCTATTTTTATGCCATTTGGATAAATTGCTCAATATATTTTCTCTTAGTTTTCCTCTGCTCTTCTTTTCATCCATTCCGATCATTGTTATAGTATTTTTGATTCCTTATTTTCTCATCACATACGCAATAAAAATGTAGATTGTTTTTTTATGATGATTCTGATGATATTTCTGGTTTCTCAAGCTCTTTTAAAACATTCTTTATTAGTAATCTTTACTATTCAAGGAATTCTTAGCATTTTTCTGATTAACCACATCTCAGCTATCTCCAATATTCTCTGTGTTATCTTCAATAATTCATCAATAACTTACTTCCATATAGTAAAATAGGTTCTATGTAGCACCAGAGGAAATGTTTTCTAACGTTAATTGACAATTTTTTCTTTACATGGGATGTTTTTCATTTGATGAAATTCTGTCTTTGCTTGTCCTATTCTGCTTCTAATTTCTGCAGTCCATCTGCCATCAGATGTTATTATTAATCCCAGGTATTTGATTCTATGCACTTGTTTTAGGATTATTCCTTTTAGTTTTACTCTAAACTTTTTGTGTGTGTTCATTTTCTTGATATTATCATAGAATCTGTCCTTTTTATGTTGAGGGTAAACTTTTTATTCACTTTCTATCACAATTTTTCAGCATACACTGTCTTTTTCTGCAATTCTGCATACTAAAATTTTTTAATATGCTGTAATTTTATTATATATACATGGAAAACAAACCAGTAGAAGAGATCGATCACTTTATCTATCTTGGAAGTCACATTGATCGAGAAGGGGATACGAGCAAAGAAATTAGAATCAGACTGGCTAAAGCAGCAATGTCTTTCAGAAGCCTTGAAAAGTTGTGGAAATCAAAACTCATTAGCACAAACACAAAACTTAGGCTATTCAAATCAAATGTACTATCAACCCTTACGTATGCGTGTGAAAGCTGGAAAACAACAAGAGATATAGAAACAAAGTTGAACGCATTCGAAAATAAATGTCTAAGGAAAATACTTGGTATAGAATGGAACGAATTCAAAACAAACGAGGAAATTAGAGAAATCGCCAATCAACCACTAATATCTTCAGTAATAAAGAAAAGACGATGGTCATACGTTGGACATGTGATGAGAAGAGATAATAATCGAATAGCAAAGCAAGCCCTCATATGGGAAACAACAGGTAAAAGAAAAAGAGGAAGACCCAGGGAGACACTGAGAAGAACATTGATGAGAGAGGCAAGAGCAGCAGGAATCGGCTCCATCAATGAGATAGAACTGCTTGCACAGAACAGAGACAGATGGCGAGATTTGATAAAATATCTTTAAAAGAAAACTGCTAGAACAAAAATTCATATAGGAGAAGGTGTATCTTGGTCTACGCCCTATGGGCCGGTTACGGCTCGAAAGGTCAATAGATAGATAGATAGAATTTTATTATTACCGGCATTTTGATGAATTTATTATTTTTTCAATTTAGAATTTTTTTTTAGATGACGCCCTTTAATTTCTGTGCAAAAATTGAAATTTGATTTAAGCATTTCATTAGTTCAAGTAATGAAATTAATAAGTGTTATTTATTTACTAGGACTCATCAAATCCAGAAGGCATACTCAAGTCCATGGGGTCTCCGTCTGAAATTTTAAGAAGCCATACCATTTTGAAAGAAGATTTTATCTTAGAAGAAAGTCGACCTAAAGAAATATCCTCTGGTAGTGACCCAACTTCCAGTATAAGTAGTTGCAGTCAATCTTCCTCATCTCCAAGGGATCTTTCATTCATACAGCCATCGCCCTCAAGGTCTATAAGACATGATCCCTCTCTTTCAACTCTACAGGAGCAACATGCAAGTACAAATTTCTCAATGTCAGACTCTTTTTCCAACACCGATGGGAAGCCAGTAATCCTAAAACCACGTAAAAAACTGAGAAAGAGATCTGATAATTCCTTATCCTCATCCCTTGATTCAGACGTTGATGATCTACGAACAGACAAAGTCATTATTAAATCTGATTTTCTCAGAAAATCTATTGACAAAGCTGGTAACACAAATCAAGAATCTATCAATTTGTCTAACCCACTCTCTGTATTTAAGAGCCAAAGTATGGAGAGTATATTACCAAAAGCTCAACCTAAAATTTTAGAAGAGTGGCTTGCATCAAGCTCTGTAACAGCCAAATCAAATTCTGAAGAAGATCTTGACACAGCTGAGAAAGAATCTATGCAGAAATCAAAGTCTAAACTTTGTGAAGTTGATACAAATAAAAATTTGGCTAAATCTAAAGCACAACAAACTGCTACAAAGTGTATAAAACCATCAAAAAAACTTATTCTGGAACCTTTTATTGGGAAAACAAAAGTTGTATCAAGCACCAAGACTGAAAACTGTAATCATTCATCATCAAATGGCTTGAGTGGGGAAAATACATATTCATTTTGCCAAAAAAGTTCCATTGGAACACAGCAAAACTTAGAACAAATAAGGAATAAATCACAACAGCAGAAACTGAATTCTACAGCAAAAATTAGGCTTGTTCTTGTAAATGCTGCCGATTCACCTGTCTCAACTGCAGCAACAGCAAATTTACAGCCCTCACAAGCCACGAAACAATTTCCAGTATCAGTAAAAATACCAAGGTCTTGGGAGCAGTACAAATCATCAGAGACCTTGAATCAATCAGACCTCGCAACACCATCTAGTTCCGGAAACAAGAAAATTGGTGTCTGTTCATCACCTACATCATTAAAATTATCAGTATCCAAACAATTAAATTCAAACACTTCCGGTATGTTACAAGAACTTGTAAATACAAAACAGTCTAATGTCAATAAAGTTTGTGAAAATTCACATAAAAATATGAATATATCTGAGGCATCAAATATAATTGTAAATAAAAACATTCAAAAGTTTGAAAAATTAGATGTCACAGATCAGACAAAAATTAATGAAGCATGTATTATAAAAGTTGCTGTAAAACAATCATGTGAAGTAAATCAAGATCATGCTAAGGTTAAAACAGACAGCATAGAGTTGCCTTCAAAAATGAAGAAAAAGTCTCCAACAAATCTATGTCTAGAAACTAGAACTAAGCCAGCTGTGCCACCGATTGATACCACTGAATCTGTGCCTGTAGTTTGTACATCAGATGCAAAAAATTCTCCTATCACAACCACAAAACCATTTGAACAAAGTATCACAAATACTTCTAAAACTGAAGTATCTTCAAAATTTGTTAGCTGCAGAAATGATATGATCTGTTCTGAGGATATACAAAAATTGTCTGACATACAAGAAGGATCTAAATCTACCCCAAAATTCAATAGAAAAAATGAAGACTCAGATAAGCTAACTTTGAATATTCTGAGACGCTTTTGCACGCCAAAACCTAATATTGAGCTAAAAACTATGTTAATTGAGCCATTGTCTACAAGCAAAGTCCAGCCTGCTGCTGACAAAACTAATGGGGATGCAGACAGAATAAATATAAACAATGATTTTATCTCCACTCCAGTCATAGTTAACCCATTTGAAGAATTTGTTCAAGCTCACATTTCAGTTGTCGACAATTCAACAGATGCACTTATCGAAGCAAGGAAGCCTAACCCTAACAAAGTGATCAGCAAAAATCTAAAGAAACCAACAACAATGTTATCCAGAAAGAAAGTTAATTCTGGGATTTTAAGACAAACCTCTGCTGGCAGGAAGCAAAGTGCTAAGGGAAAGGACTTGAAAACAGAGAAGGAATTGAGGCCAAAAACTGGAAGAAAGTCTGCAAAAGGACAGCAAAGTAGAAGAGCAGAGAAAATTACTAAATCGAAGATAAATATTGACATAGTTATTTCTCCTAACAATGCTCTAAAATCAGGCAGTGAGTGCCAATTGTCTGCATTGCATGCTGATTCAGTTAATGACATATCGAGTGATTT
This sequence comes from Megaustenia siamemsis, assembly GCA_032433765.1. Lineage (NCBI taxonomy): Eukaryota > Metazoa > Mollusca > Gastropoda > Stylommatophora > Ariophantidae > Megaustenia > Megaustenia siamemsis. The sequence goes on along the minus strand of JAVIAB010000083.1, from coordinate 193,323 downwards.
AAATTTGTATTCTAGTGACTCTGACTTTTCCTTAGATCTTGATGAGCATGGAAGCATACCTCATGAAACTGATCACAGTAAAGGAAATCATTTAAGTAAGAATTCTATTCAGGCATTTAGAGAAAATGCAGCAGAACACACCTCCATGTCTTGTGAACAAAAGAATCATATAAGTTCTGTATTCAGTACAAATCTTTCAGAAGCTACAAGTGATAATTTACCAGCACTTAATTTCGACACGGCTGAAGGGATTCACAACAGTCTTGAACAAGGACAGAAGACAAATAACCACTTGATTATTGATGTGAAAGATCAGCCGTTTGTAACCAATATCTCATTACATGGACAATCCAAATCTATTGAAGATCAAAAAGATTCTAATTTGAGCAACATTAATTTTTCTCCTAAAAAGTCTTCGAATGCTTTAAATACAGCTTCAACTATTGAGATAACCAATACAGATTTGCTTCTGCAGAATGATGAAGTTCTGTCTGATAAGCCAAATCAGAACCAGAATACAAAAAGTGTTCATGCCAACAATGAATTCTCTCAAGACTTAGATAACTCTGACTATCATCGCCCCAGCTGCATAATTAATGACAAAATGGAAGACCAGATGATTGTGAACTATGAATATACACCTTCAGGTAAAATAGTTAGGAGAACCCAGAGCTTAACGAAGATTCAGAAACATAAAAAGCTGGAGCCTGAACTGAAATTTCCAAACGATCTTGGTCAAAAGACAAATGTAGGAAAGACTAGTGATGACATAGATTATATTATTGACGAGATTCTTTCATCAACTACTTCATCTGTTGCTTCTGTCACAAAAAATGTGAAAGGACTGGGCTCTCGTATTCCAGGTGTTCATACATTAACTGAAAATGACAAGAATATACTTCTGAAAATGTCTAGCTCCAAGTTTAACTCTCCATTTCATGCCAAAATGCCCATTACTTCCAAAGAATATTCAGAAGATGTGGTTGATGACATGTCAGAAGGAGATGTTTCTCCAAAGTCTTTGTCCCCATCAAGTAGGTTGAAGTCATCAGCAAACACTGAAGATACAGCAGAGGGCATTGCAACTAGTCAAGAGCTACACTCAACACTAACAGTCAAAGAGGTACAAAATCATGGTTATGCTGCAGCTTTTCCCACATCCAGGCCCCCACACCCATCCTTCAGAGAGACTGGAGCTCCAAGACCAGTTACAGTAAGACGGTCATCATCAAATAGAGAAGGCAGGCGACAGCATATAAATCCAGTATGTATTTGTTATTGTTCAATTTAATGTGCTTTTTGTTTTAATGCATTGTAACTTTTTTAAACAACTAATTATCTTTAGAATTTAAATAGAGGCTGTGAGTTAAAAATTTGTAGTTTGCAAAAAAAGTAGTGTGTAGATGTTTTTTATTTCTTATATTTGGTAGTTTTAAAAATTATTTTATTTTTGTTCGCCAGCTTTCACCTCTGGCGAAATCCTTAGTCTAGGAACTGAATTCTGCATGTTAATCCATTTTTTTCTGGCAGCTGTGTGCACAGGGGTCCCTTGCCGCACAGGCAGATAATTCCAACTTTAGAGGAACTCATATTTGTTTCCATTGATGAGTAATTGACATTTCAAGCCAAGCCTCACTGCTGAGACCAGAGGTGGTTGCCACAGGGAGAAATCATAAATAAAAATCCTAACTGGTTCAGCCCAGATTTTAATTCACAACCTCTCTGTCTCGAGTCTGGCATCTTACCTCGAGACCAACCATTCCCCCAAAAATTAATTAAATGGATTTGAAAACAAATGTCACAGGAAAATACCTTGTATGTGGAATGAATTCAAGACTAGTGCACAAATAAGAGAAATGACAAGTAAAAGTAAGTAGTAAAGAGCCCCTGTCACGCCAAGTGGCATATATGGAATATGGTGTTAGTGACCATACATTTTACAGACCTTCGGCACATGATTTTTGGGTAATGTGGAGAAATGACAAAGCAACCCAAAATATCCTCTAAAATAAGAAAAGAAGATGATCATAGTTATCTGTTTGATGAGAAAATCCAAGAGAATCTCAAATGAGATTCAGAGTGTAAAAAAGAAAATGAGGTCGACCAAGAGAAACACTAAAAAGAACACTGAGGTAGGAAGCAAAAACAGCAGGCATAAGATCCTTTGCCTAAGTTAAGAGGCTTGCCCAGAAAAGAGTCCTGTGGAAAGTCTGGCACTTGATAGTGATGATCGTCATTCATGGAAAGTCTAGAATTGTTGCCCTATATACTGTCTTCATCTTGATAACACAACAGATAGAAATATATTAATAGTTGTTATTATCACCACCCTTTGAGCTGCTCAAGTATTACAAGTTATCACTAAGAATTTCAGTTTAATTTTGTCTTGGGCTAATCTTTCACAATCCGTTCATTACTCCTTATCCCTCAAACATTTCTCTAATTCTCTTCAACAAATGTTTCTTGATCACCCTATATTTGTTTGTGCTTAATTTTTTGTTTTCCTCTTTCAACTTTCAACTTTCAGAAAAATGGCACCAAAGTTACAGAAAGGGAAGCTCAGCAGTTAGTAAAAATTCTGAGTAGCTTTAAGAACATGGAGCTTCAAGTTGGTGCTAATTGTGTAGATTCCAGAAACACTTTAGGATCTGGTGATCAAAGCTCTATACATGCAGGTATCTCATTCAGATCTAAAGGCATGTTCCAAGAGATAAAAGCCAGTGAAAGAGCAAACATTTCTACAGAGTTCATGGAAGCGCCATCAGCTGAGTTATCAGTAAGAAATGTTTTGTTGCAAACAAATGATTTTTTGAATTTTATAAAAAATAAAATTGTTATAAATATTTCTAAATTTTTGTGCAAAGTTTGTACATATTTAAGTGGAATTATATCCTTTTGGGAGGCTAAGGCACTGTTCAGCAACAGAGCTGAAAGTTGTCAATAAATCATAGCTGATGGCTTATGCCAGGATCGTTGAACTGATTAGATCCTATTCCACATCTTCGCTGTGCCCCTAGAAACAGACTAAGCAGTCTAGTCTGGCCAGGTGAGCGGGATCAAAGAAGAAAGGTAACCTGGTGCTCAAAAATGCCATCCTGAAATTGGATGTATTGGACTGAAACGTGCAAATATCATTTCTACTGCAAACCACAAAACATCCATTTCAGGGCTGATGATGAGGAGGTCTATTCCTTTAGTTTTTGGGTGAATGCAAATAAACCGGCAGATCCTTTGAAGTTAGAGATAACTACTGTCATCTAGTCTCAAACATTAAACAGTGAAGCAAATATGATACTTATGTTGCAAATTCTTCATTTGTTAATTTTCTGCAGTCTGAAGCAGTAAACTATGTCCTCATTCACACACCATGAAGAGGTACTACTTTGTGGGGCTACTTATATATATATAGGTAGCATAAATACATGCAATATATATATATATATATATATATATATATATATATATATATATAATTTTTTACCTCAACCCTTATGTATAAGTAGCTATGTTATGGGAATGGTCAGTGAATTAGTCCATTTGGTGATGTAAGTTCAGTTTTATCATGTTTGACTGTTTCAAGGTCCACTCACCCTTAAATAGATGCCAGATTTATTTTTCTGGGAAATAAAAATTGCGCTGGCACAATGTTGATGCTCCCTTTTCCATCTCCTTACATACTTCCTCCCCTTCTCCCTTCCTTCCATACTTCCTTTCTTCCTTCTATCTCCTTACATCTGTGGAGATATGTGTTATTGTATTTATATTTTAGCTCTTACTGTAGTCCCTCATTATAAGGCTTAGTTTTGTCTTTAAATTGTCAAATCAAGAAAATAAACATCTAATAACCTTTGATCATATTTGGGAAATTTATTTTTATAAAGTTTTTTCGGATGAAGCCTCAACAGTTGGTACAGCTTGATAAATATTTATTTATTATAAAGCTTCAAATGAGTGTAAATGAACTTCACTCATGCATAGTTTGAGTAAGAAAAGACACCTGAAAAATAAATTATAATAGTAATTAACCAATAATTTACCTGAATGACAAATGTGCATACTCTTTTGTCATTTTCTTAAAGAATCTATATATCACTATACATCTGTCTTGAGTGTAGGGTGACTAATTTTATATAATATATTCTGCTCTCTGTCAACATGTCCAACTCCCTACCTCTCTTCATCAATTGTTCTTTTCACATTTGTAGCTTATTCTGGCATTTCTCCTCAAACACCGTATTCTGTTGCTATTAGCATCCTTTTCTGGTGTAAAAGTGCTCATACTTTTCTCACTGCAATATGGTGCCCCTATTCAGTAAAAGTAAAACAGCTGAGGATATGTAGTTTCCATAGAAATAAATGGTTGTGAATCATGAATAATCTTGCAAACAATAATGAAGAAAATTAGTAATTCAAAATATAATGTTAAAAAATAATCCTTAGGATACCTTGGATAATATAAATAAGAAAAGAAGATATATTAAAAGACCTGAATATTGAACAAAACTGACCTATAAACAATATTTTGCAGAGAAAATTAAAATATGACTACATTAAGAGACACAATAGGCTGGAGGGAAGGCATAGTTCCATGAAGACAAGACAGAGGCAGACCTAGAAGATAGTGGTGGTCCTCAAAGGACATACAACTTGATAATAACATCTTGGTCCTGATCTCTCCAGCGCAGCGAAACATCACATAGGCTGGTAGTGTTTTTCACCACCCATCTCTGTTCTGAGAGAGATGTTCGATCTTATCAAATGAGTCTATGCCTGCCAACTTTGCTTCTCTTATAAGTATTCTTTTCAGTGTCTCTAATGATCTTCCTCTTTTTCTGTATCCTGATGTTTTCCATATAAGAGCCTGTTTTGAAATTCTTTTGTCTCATCTCAACACATGCCCTACATATGCCCATCTTCTCTTCTTAATTGAAGCCACGATAGCTCAGTGGTTAGTGAACTGAACTACAAAGGACAAGACAAGAGCTAGGGTTCGATCCCAACCGACGGCTTCCGAGTTCACCCAGCCTTAAATGGGCCAGATTTTTTCTGGGAAAGTAAAGCAGCACGGGCGTAAAACCGACCACATTACCCCAAAAATCATGTGCTAAAGGTCTGAAAAATTTATGGTCACTAACACCATATTCCCTATACGCCACTTGGCGTGATGGGGGCTATTTACTTTTTTACTCTTCATAATTGTAGATGAGATCATTGGTTGCATGGCCATTTCTATCTCTATATTAGTGTTGACTTCATTCCATTGTACACAGAGTATTCTCTTAGGCATCTGTCTTCAAAAGCATTTAGTTTCAAAAGCATGTTTTTGTTTTATCTCTGTTGAACCCTCAATAGAAATTGTAAGAACACCAGACCCATGAGCCGACTACAGTAGAGATGGATTGATGAAAATTAGAAATACTAGGTGACATAACAGCAGGAAAAGCCAACAGAAAAGCAAAAGACTGCAAATTATATCTCCTCTTGATGCTGAAAGGCAAATGAGGAAGGAAGAAGAAGAAAAGAAGACTGTGTGCATTTAAGATATATTTGTATATTTTATATAATGATTCACAAAAGGAAGTAGTCATTGTCTTGATGCATTGCAGAACAGAGTTGCTGGCAGCAGAGATACAATAGAAGATGTGAATTGTGAAGGAGAAAATGCTATTCAGTGGAAGAAAGGCAATATATTAGGTCGTGGAGCTTTTGGCACAGTAAGTTATAGACAGTATTGAAACTTAAATGTATATTTGATGGTGGGATATGACTTAATTGTAACTTGTGTATCATTTTTAAAGTTCATTAGTAATCAGATTATCCTCATCGAACAACTGTCCATAAGCGCTCAGATCTCTTCCTTAGCATATCCCACAGTGTGGAATGACAAATGTGGTTCACACAAGTCCTTTTCTTTCTTCTTATAGATTTCCTAAATTTTGGCAACATCTCTTTTGACATAAAGATCCAGGTGTTTCACCATGGTTGCAGATTCACAAACAGCATCCAAATCTTTATCATCTCAATGTTTTTTTAGCGTATTTCGGGGTTAGGGATATATAATCATCCATCATTATGACTTAGCATGCACAACATTGGCAACAATGGATACACACATAATGCTGGATTCACTCCACAGAAATCAGTAAGTTATGTAAACACTCTAGTGTCTGTACAAACCTTCAGTTGATTTGGCACAATGATCTACAAGAAGGAGCTGAAAGTAATCAGCAAAGAACAAATCCAGTGGCAGTTATTGAACATTTTAAATTGTTGTGGGTCTCATCAGAAAAGGAATTATCTATTGTATCTAGTGGTATGGTTGAAAAAGATGTCTGGTATGACATTATCTCATTTTGATGGTTTACCTGGGAGATGGTTACTAAAGACTGAAAATAAAAGCAGCTTGCCCAGTGCAGACAACAGCACATAGTTATATGTTAGGGTTTTTGTTTCACAGGCACAGGGTCAGATTTACCTAAAAGTTATTAAACTATCTATCTATCTATTGTCCTTTAGAGCCGAAGACAGCACATAGGGCAGAACCACAATCTCAAAAACAGAAACCTTGCGTGCCAAAATGGCACATATTGCGGAGATCACTGCTTCTAAAATCTATGGCTCTTTCCATAACAACACTTTTTACAATGATAGCTTGTCAAGCCATTGATCAATCTCCTTAGTCGCCTCTTACGACATGCCTGGATGGTTGTAACAGTGTCACTATTCTTTACTTCATTAAACTATAGGGCCTCACAATCTGAGGTGCCTCAGCAAATTTTAAGAATTTGTTTTCAGACTACACTTTTATTCATATCAGTACTTGACTTCTAGTTGTGTAAGACCTTCTGTTGTTAATTTTTTTTTTTGGGTGGGGAGGGGGATGGACCTCAGTTTTATTTAGCCTAGGGCCTTGCCAAGTTTAAATCTGACAATGCACATATCCACTCCCTACTTCCGGCCACCCAACCAGATTTTTTAAAATGTCATTACCATATGGGAACAAATTGATGTGCACTAGATTGGCAAAGACCAATTCAACAATACACTTGCAATGTGTATAGTGATATGATTATAAATAGAGTGAACAGAATTGTTTTTGACCATACACATTCTGCAAATAAATCACTTAATAACTACCGACTAGTACCAAGTCAGCCGCGTTTGAGAACTGTTTGCAGAAAACTGGGTAGCCAGTACCTAAGCATTTCTGCATACTTGATGGCAGTAGTAAATAAATACATTACAACATATTACTTATGTCTATGTTATTGAGTTGCTTGGTACTTGACATTTTAAATGTAGTCCTGATAAACATTATCTCAATTGACCTGAGCAGCTGCAGAGTTAGCTTCAGTTATCAGTTGCATATGTACTTTTTAGTCAGTATAAATCTAAGATGCTTTGTATACAGTATATCTTGGATATTGGAATTGTCATTGTCACAACAGTTTGTCTTTATGGAAAAGTTTGTTTATGATTTTGACATTTAATATGAGCAAATGTGTCTTCTACTTCTTCTTTCCTTCCTCATTTGCCTTTAGTGTCAAGGGGAGAAACAGTTTGCAGTCTTTTGCTCTTCTGTTGGCCTCTCCTAATGTTATGTTTACTAGTGTTTCTAATATTCCATCAATCCATCTTTTTGTTGGTAGGCTTTTGGGTCTGATTTTCTTATAACATTTAATGAAGGCTTGTTGTACAATGTTTTGATCTTTCTGCCTTATCACCTGGCCAAACAATTTTGTCTGGTGTTTCTTTATGTATTCAATGGATGTATTCACTGATAGGAATAATTCCCAACTTTTTTCTCAGTTCTTCACTATTTATCTTTTCTCTCTGACTGTTTTCTCTCATGTGTCTAACATATTTCATTTTGGTGCTGATTACTTTTCTTATTGTTCTTGCGTCTAATGCCCATTTGGTAGCACAATGTTGGAATGAAGTTTGTGTTATTGAGTGCCCATTTTGCCTCTAGTCTTATTTCCTTGTTGAACAGCCATGGTGACATCTGTCCAATGATTTGACACGCTTTGTTGCATCTTGAGTCTTTTTCCGCTGCTTGTGAATTATCATCTGTTATTAGTCTTCTTAAGTATTTAAACTCCTCCACTTGTGTGCAAATGTGTCTGAATGTAAATTATTGTGTACGTTTAATAAAAATACAGCATCAAATAAAAAGCACCATAAATATAGAATTCCAACATATTAGGCTTTTATGCTGTTGTATTATTGACAAATTCTTTTACATTTAATGTCTTTTTCACAACAGGGAAACATACAACAACCAAATATTTTTCCTTTCTGAAGTAGAATCAGTGTTACAAAATTTGTATAAAGACTCAAGAGGCAACATTATTAAAAATTAATATGCATCAAGTCTACTATAACTCAAACCATCACCAAAGAAATAGTTCTGCTGTGGATTCCAAGGAATTATAATATAGTGGAAAATAAAACAGCAGACCTCTTAGCAAATGATTGTAGGTTCTTGACTACAGATAAAGTGGATTATCCAGTTCATTAAAATTATTGGAGTTGTCTGATGAATGTTACTGATGATAAATAATTAATTAACAGCCCTTTTTATTTTAACTTTTGAACTGCATAATTCACAAAGTTCTTTTGCTTTCCTTTTTAAGGTTTGGTGTGGTTTAACCAATGAAGGGCAACTAATTGCAGTGAAACAAATAGAGTTGACCACATTGGACAAATCAAAAGCTCAACATGAGTATAGGAATGTCCAGATGGAAGTAGAAATACTCAAGACTTTGGAGCATGACAACGTTGTCAGGTAGGATGTTAGACAAATGTGAATTTGTATATTTCTTAATTTAAATGAAGTAAAGCACCCCCATCATGCCAAGTGGCATATAGGGAATATGGTGCTAGTGACCATAAATTTTACAGACCTTCGGCACATGATTTTTGGGGTAATGTGGTCGGTATTACGCCCGTGCCGCTTTACTTTCCCAGAAAAAAATCTGGTACCCATTAAAGGCTGGGTGAACCAGAAGCCGTTGGTTGGGATCGAACCCTACCTCTTGTCCTTTGTAGTCCAGTTCGCTAACCACTGAGCTATCATGGCTCCCAAATATTTCTTATAAGTTAATATATATTTATTGGTCTTTGTTTATAGATCATTAATTACTGAAAGAGGGAGCTCAATGGTTAGTGAACTGGACTACGAAGAACAAGAGGCTTCCAGGTTCACCCAGCCTTTAATGAGTATCAAATTTTTTCTGGGAAAGTAATACCGATCACATTACCCCAAAATTCATGTGCCGAAGATCTGTAAAATTTATGGTCACTAACACCATATTCCCTATATGCTACTTCGTGTGACTGGGTTTTTTTTTTTTTAAATTATTTACTAATTACTGAAAGTGTAGATCTAAAAATTAACATTTGATATCTGAGAGCTGAGAATGATGCAGTAGATGTTGTGTAAGAAACTGTTATTTTTCTACTCTGGATTAAATGTCACACTGGCATTATGTCATGTTATGATAAGTTCATCATCACAGCGCTCCAGACACATACATATGTGTTCTAATCTTCTCCTCAAAATGTTCATCAGCATACAGCAACAGTGTCAATTATTTGTCAGTAATTGGTTGACAATTCCTCTCATTCGTCTAGTTTAGAATATCACTCTCTTTTGGCAATGCCAGTCTTCATGCCTCAGTTCACACAGTCCAGGGTAGTGATGTAGTTTCACATCTTTCAAAGTCCTTCATTCTACTCATCTCTCTGAGATTGTTAGTGATATCAATAACCAAACATACTTTATGATGATTTTTTAAAGACAACAATAAACTCTCTACCACATTCAGTCTTTTTACATGCTTCAAAATCTCTAAAGACAAAGTGTTGTTAGTTAGTTCCTCCCTCTCAGGTCACCATGGAGCTGAAATTCAGAAAAAAAAACATTCATGACAATTTGCTGTTATCTTTCTAGTAAAATCATATTTTGCACAGAAGTTTCAGCGTATCTCACAGGTCACTGTTCTTGGAAACCTTTTAATCTCAGCCTGGGAGCAGATGCCCATTATTGATGCCTCTCTTATCAGTGTCTTTCTTTGTATTTCTTTACAGCAGCCTTCTTTTGTTTTCCTGTATTCCCATGTGAGGGTTTTCTTGTTAGCTCTTCCTATCACATAGACAAAATGTTCTTTCCTTTATTTTAGACGGGATTGATGTTTGCATGACAATACAAGATAGCAAATACCAATATTTTTTCCAGTTACCTGGGCACAAGTCTGGAAGACAATATTGTCAGCATCTTCATGCAATATATACCTGGAGGGTCTATAGCTAGTATTCTGGCTAGATTTGGTGCTCTGCAGGAGTCAGTTTTTAGAATCTACACAAAACAGATTCTGGAAGGTGTTAAATATCTGCACTCAAATGATGTCATTCATAGGTAAGTAAATATTGTAAACGTTTATGTAACATACTTTTCTTGTTCTTCTATATTCTTATTATTCTTCAATAATCATTGATTCGGAGTAATTTTTTAGTTGTTTTTTCATCAAGCGTCCCTATAGGCATCCAGAATGTCAGAGCGGTCCATTGTCCTTCCACACTCAACATCAGCCAAAACTGGCAAGTCTGTCAGCGCGTTCATTACCTCTTACACCCAAGTACCCTGCCAGGAAAATGAAGCAGGCACTTGTTAGACTAGACCTCCCTAGAGACTCTAACGACTGGCATCGAGCACAGCCAGTTACAGTCTTTCTGAATATACTCATTGAGTGACTGGGGAAACACACATGTGTATAAGGCTGTGTCTCAAGCCATGCAAATGCTTTAGTGACAGTTTATAATTTCTATGGTCAAACTACTTGCAGTCAATGCAAAAGCACCACTATTTTCCTTCACAGTTGTGTCTCCAACATAATCCATGAAAGCCCACGAGCTCCATACATCCAGAATAACAGAGCCATCTGTGTGACTGCATCACTATTAGAAGAGTTAACAAAAATCAAAGCTTGCATTTCTGCCTCAATGACCAGTGGATTTGTTGTCTACATTCTCTGTCCAGTGTGATGATGATGATGATGATGATGATGATGATGATGATGATGATGATGATGATGATGAGAAATGATGTATTGCACTTTGATGGCACTCTTACCTGTTCTTCTTTGATTCTATGTCCTCGATTGAATACACCTGCTGAAGAATGTTCATAGCCTTAAACCAGGGAATAAAGTTGTCTAACTGATGATGTTGAGTGTTGTGTTCCTTATGGTGAGGCTTGGTGTTATATTTCTGTCTACTGTGGTGTAAGGCTGGATCTAACCAGGCAGAACACCTCTCCTTGACTTCTACTATAAGTGTTACAGAGCTGGACAGCAGTTGTGAACATCAACAATCAAGGACAACTCCATTAAGTGATTTCTGGAGACTGGCACAACTAGCCAGGACGCAAATAAGTTTAATAGCATAACAATATCATAGGCTCACAAATACAAAAGCCTGTAATCACAATTCACAGCATACTCACACACTCCAGAGTGAAATATATAAATCTACAACTGCTACTCAGTTACATCTAACTGGCTATCTCTAATAGAATTTCTAAGTCCTTTAAAACTGTCCAAGATGGACCCAAACTTTACATCTTTCTCTGTCTGGCTAACTTCATGTTTCCAATTGTTTACTTGATCATTCTACTTCATTCTACTGGCTATCTATTCTTCACTAAATCTGGTAATCAGCCATTCTCTCCAGATGGTATCTGTCTTGCTGGCTCAAATTCCTGATCTAAACCTTACTCCTTGTTTGTTGCTCCGAGATACCAGCAAGAACTGATTAATTCAGGACCCTAGCTTGGTCCATCGAGTTTGGTCATTGGTAAACCAGATCATACGATCATGCTATTTTTTGTAGTTATTATTTAAATAAGTGGACCTTGTTTGTCATTAGTTTGGTTTTATAACATTGATCCCCACTGTGTACACTCTTGATATCTTATCTATGCACTCATCTTGGTCCTTGAAGTCTGATACTTAACTTTCTAAGTTCACTTATCTTCAAATGGATACTGGATTTTTATGAGCAAGAGAGTGACACTGACTTTACTTGCCATATCACCAAAAAATGTGTTGATGCTCAAAAGAATGTATACTCTGGCACTTTTTTCCCACACTTCATAGGATATGATGAGTTTTTTTAATAATGCTTAACTTAACACAGAACAACCAGTTACAGTACATTTTGTTTGTGAAATGTGGAATACACATTGTTTATATAAAAGGTTAATTTAAATCACTTTAGAACAATGTCCTTTTATTTCTTTCAGAGATATCAAAGGAGCAAATGTAATGGTTATGCACAATGGTGTGATCAAATTGATTGATTTTGGCTGTGCCAAGAGGTTGTGCTTTAACTTGAGCATATCACAAACAGAACTTCTCAAGTCCATGAATGGGACTCCATATTGGATGGCTCCTGAGGTTGTCAATGAGAGTGGACATGGAAAAAAATCTGATATCTGGTCAGTGTTCACAGTTTCTTTTCTTGTTATTTAATGATTTTTTTTTAATGGCTATAAATTATACTGTTTTATAATGTGTGTTATAGCTATAATATTTGACCTGTTTTATTTTAGAACATAATCACCAAATAAGAGCTAAATACTATTTTTAAATTTAAAACAGTAAATTTTCAATTGAAAAAATTATAATCCTTACTGGTTTTTATTTCTTCAATGAATCTAGATAGACTATGCATGGGGCAGAAGTTACAAGACTATTGTACACTTTCAATGATGTATCTAGATTTTAGTTATTTTTTGTGTGTGTATTTGTATGTAATCAAATGTACTATCAACCCTTACGTATGCGTGTGAAAGCTGGAAAACAACAAGAGATATAGAAACAAAGTTGAACGCATTCGAAAATAAATGTCTAAGGAAAATACTTGGTATAGCATGGAACGAATTCAAAACAAATGAGGAAATTAGAGAAATCGCCAATCAACCACTAATATCTTCAGTAATAAAGAAAAGACGATGGTCATACGTTGGACATGTGATGAGAAGAGATAATAACCGAATAGCAAAGCAAGCCCTCATATGGGAAACAACAGGTAAAAGAAAAAGAGGAAGACCCAGGGAGACACTGAGAAGAACATTGATGAGAGAGGCAAGAGCAGCAGGAGTCGGCTCCCTCAATGAGATAGAACTGCTTGCACAGAACAGAGACAGATGGCAAGATTTGATAAAATATCTTTAAAAGAAAACTGCTAGAACAAAAAATCCATATAGGAGAAGGTGTATCTTGGTCTACGCCCTATGGGCCGGTTACGGCTCGAAAGGTCAATAGATAGATAGATTTGTATGTTTAGTTTTTATTCTTGGGGAAGGCTGAGTGTGAGGCCACATGTTATATTGTTTTATCATTCTTTTAGCACAACTGTTATAGTAAATTTCATTAGTTTACCTCTTTTCTTACTTACCAGCTTTTCCACAGAATCACAATATTTTGTTTATTCTCATCCTCAAGGTAAAGCTCAATCATGATAATATTGCTGAACATATATATTATTCATTTAATGCATACGTCAATCATTCCCATTATTGTCAATCAATCTGACTTTTTCTGTCTTTAGATAGAAAATTAGTGCAGTCTTTCTAGTTATGTTCTTGTTCTCTCAAAATCTTCAATGTACCTATGCTGTCTACAAAAAATCCTAGGCATCAAAGGACATGATAATGTATCCATATCACCATTCTTAAAGCACTAAATACAAAAAGCATATATGCCCTACTAAGTAAAGTTACTTTAGAATACTGGGGCTACCATATGGCAGATGACCGAATTTTAAAGGACATTCAGTACAGTAAGCTGGTGAGATATGTGATCCATTGGCTGACCAGCACTCTATTGTTAAGATTCCTGCTGCTTGCATGACATGAAGCAGTTCAACATCAAAAGTAAACATCTGAAAATATATGCTGCAGATGGACAGAAGTAAAGGGTGGCATGACAAAATTTGGGGGATGTAAAGAGAAAACAAATATGGAAGAAAAGAAAAGACACAAAAACACACTCACAGAAAAAGCACTAACATCAGACTCATTATCCAGCTATAATTGTTCAACAGGTAGATAAGACTGTCATTCTAGAATAGGACTATTCAGTCATAACAAATGCTGTGTTCACTGTTGAGTGAATAACTATGACATATCAATATACCTCTCAAAATAAAAAGCATATTATTATTATTATTATTATCACTCAAAACCTGCCCACAAGTTTTGAAAGTGTCCTTCACTTGAAGTTAAACACATCAGGGAAAAATACTTGTGTTCTTAAATTCAAATGCTAAGACTTACTACTGTGAGATATAAAGAACCTCACACCTGTGTATGGAATTACCTGTATATTTTTAATTCATCATCTATATCTGTATATTTCTAAAATATATTTATTTATTTGTTAACAGGAGTATAGGTTGTACTGTGTTCGAGATGGCCACAATCAAGCCACCATGGTTAGTGCATAGAAGCTTTATTTTTGTGCTTTTCTTGCAGTTTGTAGCTCCTCCACTGCTTGTATTTTGTTGAAATTAAAACAATAAAACTATCCCACTTTAGTGAAACTATCCCACTTTAGTGAAACTGTCCCACTTTAATAAAACTATCCCACTTTAGTGTTTACTTGTTACAGATGATATTTAATCACAAATAAATTTTTCTTGTTTTCCTTCATGGAATGAATGGAATAACAAAACAGTTAGTAGTCAATTTGATTTGCGGCAGGTGTTTTGCCCTGTATGAGAACGATAAATTTAATTAATTAATTAGAGATTAATTTACTAATTACTAAGACTGAACAGCATCACCGAACAACAGATCAAATGGTACAGTCGAACCTGTCTAAGGCGACCATTCACGGGACTTTCAAAAACTGGTCCCATAGGACAGGTGGTCCTGCCTCACAGGTTTCACATAATAAATAGAGCGATAAAAAAATTTTATCCTAAGCACTATGAAAACTAACCTGCAAATCAGCGTAATCCATGAGTAGAACATAGTGCACATGTCGGTCTACAATAGCCACTGGTTGGACACTTTTCATAAAACACGATAGTTAAACACACAAAAATAAAACACACATACACAGATTCCACTTATACTGTACATGTATCACTTTTGACTTGAAAAAAAATCCAATATGGTAGTCTGTTGTTTGACAGATGAAATAAACGATAAGTTCAATTTTCTCTCAAGTCCATGATAACGTCTAGTATGTCAGATCTCCCGTTTGTTATTGAATAGGTGCGCAGAAGCTCCACAGCATTATGTGCATCTGCGATAGTGTATGTTTTCTCAATGTCAGTAGAATCTTGTTCGTTGTCTGATTCACTATTCACATCCTCAGCAGCTAAAATTGCAGTGGCAGGAAGATCCCAATTTGTTTCTATTGTGTTGCAAGTTTGGAGCCCTGAATCAATCATGGAGATGTCTGTCAATTGGTATCCAAACAATTCTTTTGAAAGGTTATCCAAAGCAGTAGAAATTGCAGTAGAAACAATTTGCACGTCGGTCTTTGATGCAGATTCCATGTGCGTCAGAGAATATGCGTGTGTTTCAGCAGGACAATGAAAACCTGCTTTACAGAAACACTTAAGGATGGTTGAGTTGTCCACTTCTTTCCATGCTGCAGCAATCCAGTAGACTACATCCAGTAAATTGACCTGTTTCATGAGTTCGGTTCCGGAAGCATCCTTGTTTGATTCCATGACTGTGATAAGATGTAGAAGCTGTTTTTGTCTAAACTTTAATTTAAATGTCTGAATGACACCCTGGTCTAGGGGTTGAACTAATGCAGTTGTGTTGGGTGGCAGAAACCGCAGCTTAACATTCTGTAGTTCGATCTTGGGATGACAGGTAGCGTTGTCAACAAATAAAATAATGTGGCGCTTTTTTTTCTGCATCTTACGGTCAAAACTTTTCAGCCAATCTTCAAATATAGCTGCAGTCATCCATGCCTTTTTGTTGTTTCTGTAAATCACTGGCAGTGTGTTTATGTTGATGTTTTTAAAAATCCTAGGGTTAGCTGCTTTCCCAATCACTAAAGCCGGTTCTCGTTCCCCCAACATGTTAGTGCATAGCATCACTGTTATTCGCTCTTTGCTTTTTTTACCCCCAGCGCATTTTTCTCCTTTGACAAAAAATGTTTTGTCCGTAGTCGCTTTGAAAAATAACCCGGTTTCATCTAAATTAAAAATGTCTTGAGCAGCGTAACCATAGCATATCTCGGATAATTTAGAAGTCCAGTCAGCCGCAGCACTCATATCTGAATCACCGACTTCGCCACATTGCTTACCAAACACAAGATTGTGTCTTTTAATGAAGGCCTCTAACCAGCCGTTCGATGCTTTAAAGACTGAGTTTTCCAATTCTTTTGCAAACTGTAAAGCTCGTTCTTTGATCATCGGCCCAGATAACGGAATTTTTCGTGCAAGTGCTGATTGACACCATTTCCAACAAAGTGTATTTATGTCTTCATTTCCCGTTTTCCTGCTATTCCTTCTTTTCATACTTGGTGCATTATTTTCAAAGTCATTCATATACTCAGCTTTTCTCTTTAACGTACGTAAAATCTGTGTCTTTCCCACTCCAAACTGTTCTGCCAATAATCGCGAACTTTTTCCTTGCTGATTTTGTCGAATCACTGATATTCGTTCTTCCAGCGTTAATGCTTTTGGTTTTACACTTTTGACACTGGCCATTTCCTATATTGTGTGTAACACTTTTAAAATCCACAAAAATAATTCACTGAGATACTGTACATGTACGTGAATACACTCTAAGCGGGCAATGACTAATTCTTTAGTTAATTCCTGTAATTTATACGGGCCACGCAATGGTCTACTCTGGTCTAGACGGAACCGCGAAGTGATGTCACTTCACGAATCATAGATCTCTGTCTGCCGTGTTTCTCACACCAGTATTGACTGATAAACGTAACACGTCCCACTGTAATCTGGGACTCACTAAATACGGGAAAACTTCAACACCTGTAGACACCTGTGTCGATCGTTTATGGCTCCCAGCGAGACGGAGGACTGGCTGGTCAGTGTATCTCGGATTACCCGCGTGTCGTAAACGGGATAAATAACATTGGCGGCGGTTAATTAGCCTGGTCTCTGGTCGCGTCATACGGTGAGCGCCGTAATCAGTGTTAGCATATAGTAAAAAACTCAGGGAAATTGTAGACCCGGTCCTATAACCAGGGAAACGCTTTAAACAGGTGGTCCTAAGACCAGGTTCGACTGTATGTATATTTAACACAGTCACCACTAGACAGCATTCTCCAAAGAGTTTTAAACTCTCAGAAGCAGTGGAGAGCAAGGAAAAATAAAGATAAATAAATCAAACTAGCTTAGAACTAAAATGCCACTTTGAGATGAAAACAAACATTTGTGCACAACACATTTTTGGGTGATCTGGTCAGTATCATGTACATTTTGTTTTTTTTTAAGAAAAGGCTTTGAAAGTTAGTAGCCATTTATCACTAGTTAGTTACACAACGCCACAATGTCAAGAAAAGAAAAATTGATAAAGAATTTCAGAATTACCAGGAAAGATGAATGTCATACCAGGAAACCATGTAAGCACATAATCACTAAACATTATAGGCCATTCTCATTTCTCATAAGAGGGTCAAGCCATTTTACCTTCTGACTACATGTGTATACTAACCATGATAGCTCAGTGGTTAGTGAACTGGATTACAAAGGACAAGAGGTTGGGTTCGATCCTGACCGACGGCTTCTGGGTTCACCCAGTCTTAAATGGGTATCGGATTTTTTCTGAGAAAGTAAAGCGGCACGGGCATAATACCAACCACATTACCCCAAAAAAATCATGTGCTGAAGGTCTGTAAAATTTATGGTAACTAACACCATATTCCTTATATGCCACTTGGCGTGACGGGGATACTTTACTTTTTTTTTTTTTTTTACACTATATTCTCTATATGCCACTTGGCATGACTTGGGGGTTCGGCTCAGTTTGGTACATGTGTATACTTGTTTTATCTAAATGTAATTCCAACAATTTTTATGAGATGTTTTTACTGTAGATGAGATTAATAATTTTTGTGTTGATGTCATTAATGATTTTTCTTAAACATCTTGACTCAATATATCTGATATTTGTTCTTAATATCTTAGATAAGACCATTTTTCAACACTGAAAACAGTTTGATATAAAAGATAAACCATTTTCAATTGTTTTGTTGTAAAATAAACATAAAATGGTATTTAGCAGCTAAATTTGTAGAGAGACAAAACAAACTAACAAAGTTTTTGCAAAATCCTTCGTAAGGTTCAAAATATTTTGTTGCTCTGGTAGCAACCATTTTGTTGTTATTTAGATGTATGTTTATTGAATCCATTTTTCTCAATTCAAGAATACTAATTTATCACACTTCAGGTCTGATATGAATCCAATGGCTGCAATCTTTGCAATTGGGTCTCCATCCCGTCCTGTGCCTACCCTTGGGAGCAGTTTCTCCCATGAAGCCAGAGATTTTGTCAGTTGCTGTATGACAAGGTCAGTTATAGGACTTGCCACGTTATTTCACCTCATCATCAAATATATTTCCTAATTTTTTTGGGTGCCAAAGTCAAAGTATATTCTGTATTGTTTACTCTTCTATTTTTTATCTCTCAAATTTTATTGGTAATATTTGTGTTAGTTAAAGCAAAATAATTATACAGGTTACATACCTTCATGGAATTATAACCTGTAATGTTTTGACTATATAAGTTGAAGTGGAAAGCTGGAACATATGATAAATGAATTGTTTGAAGAGGAGGTTAAGGGAAATAAGAAGAAAAGATCTGAGACAGCATAAAACTAGGGTTGAATTGAGGATTGACAAATTGTAAAGATAGAAAGTTGTTGAAAGACAGATTTATCTATTCCACCAGGCATTGTACTTGAAGAAGCCCAGAAAAAAAATGTAATTTTCACTATAATTTTTTTTTAAATGACATTTGTGGTCTAATATAACCTAGAAGTCATATTCCGAGGTTGAACAGATTGGGCCTCACCAAGAAAAATGTAAAACTCCTAAGTCCATACATCGTACTTAAGATGAAGAAGCTTATGAATTGTCTTTACTTTGGCTACTAATTGTATTTAAATCAACTTGAAATACCTAACAGACTTGTATGAATCCTTTGTGTTCTGTTGATTGAATGAGCATCATAACCTTTATTGTATATCTATCTCTATCTATCTATTGTCCTTTCGAGCCGAAGACAGCACATAGGGCAGAACCACAATCTCAAAGACAGAAGCCTTGCGTGCCAAAGTGGCACATATTGCAAAGATCACTACTCTAAAATATATGGCGCTGTTTCCATAACAATACTTTTTACAATGACAGCTTATCAAGCCATCGATCAACCTCCTTAGTTGCCTCTTACGACATGCCTGGAAGGTCACAGTGTCACTGTTCTTTACTTCCCTTATAATGAGGCCCCGGTAACACACAGGTCTTATTGTATATGCTCACATTAATATAAGTGAAAGTTTTAATAGAAATAGTACCTGTACATTATATCCAGGACAGAATATGGCCAGTATTATTTACACTGACTGAGTGTATCACTGGATAAGGGCTTTATGTTGTAGAATATATCAATTGATACATAACAAACTGGTCATGTGAAATGGCACTTTCTTGGCAGGTAAAAGTTGGTATCTGGCTCATGTTGCCTATTTAAATGTCTTTTCTTGTGTTGGTGTTAATTTAATGTTTGTGTTTCTGTTCATCATCATCATCATCAAGTGCCATCTCCACAACAAAGGTTGGCTACCATGGAGTGCCATTCTGCTCTGTCTCTTGCTTTGATGGTGCAGGTTGTCATAGGCTGATTTGTCCATCTTTGATGTTACTCATCAATGTTAGTCTTGGTCTGCCTCTGCCTCTTTTACCCTGTATTTTCCCCTCCAAGATTGCTTTTTGTAGGCTGTTGTGTCTTTTAACATGACCCAAAAATTGCATTTGTCTTGTTTGAATTGTGTTTAGTAATTCTCTTTTCATTTTTAGTTGTTTTAAGACTTCATCATTTGTTTTCTTTTCTTTCCATCCAATTCCACCTATTCTTCTATTTATCCACATTTCAAAGGCTTCAATTCTCTGTTCTGTTTTCTTATCTATTGTCCAAGTTTCTGCACCATTTAGGAATGTTAAGAAGATGTAACATTTTGCTATTCTTAGTTTTAGCCCTGGTGTTATTTGTTTTGATGATAGTATATTTTTCATGACATTAAAAATACTTTTTGCCATTCCTATTCTTTTGTTTATTTCAGTTGTACATTTTCCATCACTGGTTATAGTAGACCAAGGCCACAGTTAACATCAGATCAAATTTAGATTTACTAAAATCAGACAAGAAATTGCAAGACAAATATAAAATCACAATTCAGAACTAGTACAATGCAATAGAGAAGATATAAAGCATTGATGAACAGTGGGAAATCCTAAAAGAATCAATGCAACAAACATCAAAAGAGTTCATACCACCAGTGAGGACAAATTCAAGAAAGAAATGGTTGACAGACAACATTTTGCAGCTAATGGATACAAGAAGAAGAAATAAATAAAATAAAGATGAGTATAAGAGATTAAGTAAAGAAATTGTATTAAAATGCAATGAAGCAAAAAAAAAGCATGGCTAAAAGAGAGATGCAAAGAGATTGAAATGCAACAAAATGGAGATTCAAAAGCTATATACAAACAAATTGAAGAATTAACAGGAAGAAAAACGCAATAAAAAACTGGATGTTTAAAATCAAAGGAAGGAGAACTGTTGATTGAACAAGAAAGCATAATAGAACGATGGACAGAATACATTAAAGGTCTTTATAATGATGAACGAACAGAAGTAAATATTAAGGATAATGGAGAAGGACCAGAAATACTCAAAGAAGAAGTTGAAGATGCCTTGCACAATATGAAACCAGGAAAAACTCCTGGACCAGATAATATAACTAAAGAAGAGATTGAAGCTATGGGTGATTTTGGAATAGAAATAGTAACAAAAATATTAAATGATATCTACAACACCGGATATATACCAAGTGACATGTCCAAATCAATATTCATAGCCCTACCAAAGAAATCAGGTGAGATTGAATATGATGATCATCGCACAATAAGCCTTATGAGTCACATGACTAAGATATTGCTAAGAATCATCATGCGAAGAGTGCGAAACAAAATCAGTCCAGAAATTAGCGATGAACAGTGTGGTTTTATTTGAGATAAAGGAACAAGCAATCATCATAAGATCTTTAGTAGAAAGAGCCATAGAGGTGAAAATAGATCTATACCTATGTTTCATAGATTACACCAAAGCATTTGGCAAAGTAAAGCACCAAGAAATAATCAAAATTTTAGAAAGCATAAACGTTGACAGCAAAGATCTAAAGCGGCCATAAGAAATGGAAACCAATTGGGAATGTTTCAACAAATAAAACAGGGCGTTATGCAAGGTTGTGTGCTGTCACCAGATTTGTTTAATATTTATAGTGAGATTATTTTAAGATCCATAAGGGCATGGCATACAGTCTTAATCGCTAAGAGGGAAAATGGGTTACAAGAAATGTTAGACATTATAGTGAAAGAAAGCAAAAATAAAGGACTCAGCCTTAAAAGCAGAAAGACAGAAGTAATGGTAACAACAAAGAAAAAGACATTACCTCAGTGCAAAATAAAGACAAGTGAAACAATATTAAAACAGGTAAATGAATTTAAATATTTGGGAATTTTGTTAACCTCAGACGGAAGAGGGGAGCCGTGGTAGCTCAGTGGTTAGTGAACTGGACTGCAAAGGACAAGAGGTAGGGTTCGATCCCAACTGATGGCTTCTGGTTCCACCATCCTTTAATGGGTACCAGAATTTATTCTGGGAAAGTAAAGCGGCACAGGCGTAATACTGACCACATTGCCCCAAAAATCATGTGCCGAAGGTCTGTAAAATTTATGGTCACTAACACCATATTCCCTATATGCCACTTGGCGTGATGGGGGTACTTTACTTTACTTTTACAGATGGAAGATGTACAACAGAGGTGAGATGCAGAATGGCTCAGGCAAAATCAGCTTTCCAAAAAATGAGAAAGATACTATGCAATCCATTTTTGACAATAGAAACAAGAAAAAGAGTTCTTAAATGTTATGTAGAACCATATGGATGTGAATCATGGACAATAGGACAACAGACAAAAAAAATCACTGGAGTCTGTAGAAATGTGGTTTTACAGAAGAATGTTGAGAATACCATGGACAGCTAAGAAGAGTAATGAAAACGTTCTGAAAGAGGCCAAAGCAAAAAGAGAGCTAATTTCCAATATTAGGAAGAAACAATCATCATTTTTTGGCCATGTAATGAGAAGAGAACAACTGGAATATATTGTAACAACTGGAGAAATTGAGGGATGAAGAGATAGAGGGATGGAAAGAGAAAAGATACCAGACAGCTTAAGAGAATGGCTTGGCAGAAGGTCAACAACAGAAATGATAAATAACTGTCATGATCGAAAGTTGTGGAGAGACATGATCACCTACGCCAGCAGGCCCAGTACTTGATGATGATGATGATGAGTTATAGTTCTGAACTCTCTCCAGGTCTTTTCCTTCAGTTTTGATATCCACTTGTGGGTTTTGAGTATTTTCTTTTTTTAATGATCATAGTTTTAGTCTTTTTTATATGTGTTTCTGTTAGTTGTTTATATTTACCTAACGTTTGAGTTTTGTTCATTATCTTTTTACTGTTGCAGAGATCAAGAGTCAAGGCCAGGAGCCTCAGAACTTCAAGAACATCCCTTTATCACTAGACATATCAACACTAGACAGACACATCAACATTAGACAGACATATCAACACTAGACAGACATATCAACACTAGGCCATCCAGGAGTGATGATTGATTTTACTTTCACATATAGGAGATATATGTGTTTATGTGTGTGCATTAATGTGTGTGTGAATAAATGAAGTGATTGAGATAACAGGTTTTTTAAAAAGTTATTTCAAACTTAAAACAAAACAAAAAAATAAAGAATGTCATCACATTCCATAGCATATAGACAATATGGTGGCAGTGCCATAGTTTTTTTTTTCTTTATATCAACACATTTTTTTTTAGTGATGTGGTCTGTTATACATCAGTGCTGCCCTTCTTTCCAAGAAAAATCTGGTATCTGTTTAAGGTTTGAGTGAAAATAAATATCACTGATCAAGATCTAAGTTGACCTCTTGTCCTCGATAGACCAGCTCATTAAATGCTCACTGCAACTTCGACGTTAAATTGGCATGTCAGTAATTTATTGTATAGATATATGAAAATAATTATTACTAGATACAGCAATTCTTGTGTATTTGAACATTTGTTGCACTAAAGAAAATATAAGCAAATTGAGCACTTAAAAATTGGCAAGGGGACTTAACTTGGGTTATTAAAACCAAATATGAACAATAATTAAAATTTGTGTCAGTTTTGTGATGAAATGTATATTATAATGAGTATATTGTAATGAGCAGTAAACAAATTATTAAAATACAGTCATAAATGCTAAATAAAGATGAAATTATGTTATTTTATAATTAAGAATATCCTCCATTACCTGTGGTGTTATAAATAATGCTATGCGATTTATATATATATATATATATACATATATACACAAGCCCTCATATGGGAAACAACAGGTAAAAGAAAAAGAGGAAGACCCAGGGAGACACTGAGAAGAACATTGATGAGAGAGGCAAGAGCAGCAGGAATCGGCTCCCTCAATGAGATAGAACTGCTTGCACAGAACAGAGACAGATGGCGAGATTTGATAAAATATCTTTAAAAGAAAACTGCTAGAACAAAAATTCATATAGGAGAAGGTGTATCTTGGTCTACGCCCTATGGGCCGGTTACGGCTCGAAAGGTCAATAGATAGATAGATATATACACTCTAATTAATGGGAAAAGAAAGGGGTGTCAAAGTCGGTAATGAATCAGTAAAATAGTAGACATCACAATGAGCATCTCATACAATGCTGGATATTCCAGTCTGAAGACTATTTTCTCTTGTATCTGAGAGACAACTGATATGAAGGACGCAAAAGTATAAATAATGTTTATAATTGAAATATTACAATTAATGTGCAACTGGAAGAGATCTAGTGCTGGCATTTGATGAGAATGAAAAAGATAACTTCTTCCTCATCAGCATTTATCCGTTAACTTTTTTCATTACAGAAGGGTTTTATCAATGCAATTTGATGAGATTTCAGAGACAACATTTTATCAAGAACATTTTGACTTTAAATATTAATCTACATGGTTTATCTTTATCTAACACATAACATATGGCATATGAATTTTAGATAATTGAACAAAGAAATAGATTTCACCAATTAATAAAATGCTACAGCACATGTAGGAAGAAAAAAATGGGGGATAAATGACCAAAGCAAAAAAAAAATGAAAATGTAAAATTGAGACAATTATTGCAAACTTATCAATATAAATATAATTATATCTAAGTAATCCAATATTAATTATTTTGTGGAAAAAATTAGCAATATGTATTCAAGCAGCCATGAAAGTTTTATTGATGTTCTATAAAAATAACATATCTTTTGTCATCCACAATCACAGTGTACTCAGTTGCTCTTCATTGTAATCTTTGTTAATCACAGGTATCCGACATGAGACTTTATTTTCGTCTAAATCCAGATTTAAATCACTCAAGTCACTGCACCCCTTGTTGGTATCGATGCTTTGATACTATCATTATTCTAAACAATAGAAAATTTATTTCTTCGGCCATCATCAATTTAATTCTAGACTTAGAATATTACTGCTCAGCGCCATTTTGATTAGTTGATTTTTCCTCTGATAAACATTGCTAATCCATATAAAATAACACACTGTATCAATACAATTTCTAATAAATTCTTAAGTAGAAGGAAGAAGTAGCTCTCCAACAAAGAATGTTTACAGGAAACAATATAAAGAAACTAATTTAAAAGTTGAAATATGGTTTCTGTCTACTGACCTTTCGTGCCGTAGCCAGCCTATAGGGCAAAAACCCAGATACTCTATCTCTTATCTAAATTTTTATTCTAGCAGTTTTCAATCCTTGTAAAGATCTTTTATCAAATTCGCCATTTGTCTCTATTCTGTGCAAGCAACTCTATCTTATTGAGGGAGCCGATTCCTGTTGCTCATGCCTCACTGATCCATTTTCTCAGTGTCTCTCTGGGTCGACCTCTTTTCCTCTTACCTGTTGTTTCCCACATGAGGGCTTGCTTTGTTATTTGTTTATTATCTCTCCTCATCACATGACCAAAATATGACCACCGTCTTTTCTTTATTACTGAAGATATTAGTGGTTGATTGGTGATTTCTCTAATTTCCTCATTTGTTTTGAATTTGTTCCATGCTATACCAAGTATATTTGAGATTTGAGGTTCTATCATCGGGAGATATCCATGTTGTTTTGTGTGGAAATAATGTCCCACCTATATAAATTTTCTATTGAACATAATTCTATTAATCTTTCTCCATTCTGACTTGTTGTATCACACCATTCTCTCCCCATGTTCCGCTCCTGCGTTGTCTTTTCCCACATTGGCTTTGAAGTCTCCCATTACAATTAAAAGATCAGGTTTCGGTATTTTGTTTATAAGTTGTTGTTGTTGGTTATAAAAATCGTCCTTAACTTCATCATCAGCTTCGTTTGCAGATGCACAGCA
This sequence comes from Megaustenia siamemsis, assembly GCA_032433765.1. NCBI lineage: Eukaryota > Metazoa > Mollusca > Gastropoda > Stylommatophora > Ariophantidae > Megaustenia > Megaustenia siamemsis. Next base: position 167,535 of record JAVIAB010000083.1, on the reverse strand, counting down.
TTGAATCATTGAAAGTCTTCCATATTTTGTTTTGTAATGTGTTTGTATCAGACGTCTTTTTATGGGTTCCCATTCTAATAAATTTCTTGCAGCTATGTCTGTCATCATTATGCCTACTCCTTCACGGTGTTTTCCATTTTCCCTTCCTGAAAACTACTATTTTATTATCAACAGGTTTCCTACCTGTTCCTAGCCAGCGCATTTTGCTTAATCCCAATATATCTAGGTCGTATCTATCCATCTCGCTCGCGACTTGTGCTTGTTTCGTCGGCATTGCTATTGTTCGTACATTATGGCTTACACAAAGCCAATTCACACATTCCGTAACACGAGCCACAAATCGTAGCTTTTGTAGCCAACATGCCGAGCCCAAAACCCATGATTTCTGGCTTTTAATTTAACAACTTTTTTGCAAATATTTCCACTAAAACTTTGTAATTCTCTTATTACCTGCATTACTGACTTCGTGAATAAATTGCCCCAGCAAAATGCGTGTTGTAGATCAATTTTAATTAATTTTATTATTGTTATTTCAAATTTCGTTTTAAATTCAGAAGAACGAACTTGGCCATAGCGTATTAAACCGCTTGGGAGCAAATGTGTTAAGAATAATAAACCGAGTGTCTAATCGTATTTGACAGAAATGGGTATGAGGCATAATGCAACGATTCATACTGAAAAAGTTAAGTGGTTGTAGATGCATTGTGTTACTAGTTTATGACAAGCTGTGATATCTGTGCCTTTCAGCCCAACATATCTGTTTGCAGCATGAGTAGATTTTTTATTGCTTAAAAATTTTGTCCTGGCAACAGCCATTTTGACCTGTTTTTTTTGTTTTCTTCAAACTACCAAAGGTTCTTTAACATGTGTAGAGATCACTCAGTACCTTCTATTTTTCACAATTATGTGAGAGGACTAGACTTTGAATCTCACTACCCAGAGACAAGGGAAGGTAAAGCCAAGAGGATGCTGTAGATTCAAACAGAAAAAAATTCTCATAGCTTGTGGTGGGATTCAAACCCTAACCTTCTAGTCCAGAGGTTGGGGGTCTTACCTCAAGACCACCTAGTGTCTCCCAAGAAAAGGAGAACATTATGTATAAAAAAAAGGGTATAGTGTTCACTTTATGTCTTGAAGCATATTGGAAGTATGTGTTAGTACCAGTTTCCTTTCATTATGAGTAAAGTTTATTATTATTTTTATATGATTATTATTTTTATATGTGGATTTAAATTATATTTATGAAAAAGTTGTATATTTCATATTTGTGTAATACTTTTGAAGATTTTTATTTTTGAAATGTTCATTCTGAGTCTTTCAAGGTTCATTTAAAGTACTTTGTACAGTATTTTACATATATATAGTTTTTTTTTTAATTTGTATTAATTTTATTCATATGCAAAAATTTCACCTACACTTAAGAGGACATCTGAGCACTTGCTCTTTAAAACATCTATCTTAGTTTTATGCAGTCGTGATGTCAAACACAGAATTCTCTCCAGCGAAGTCTGACCGGAATGTTTGTCAAGCCCACCACCCCTAGAAAAAATTACACCACAACTATATATTTTATATTGCGATCCACTTAATTCATGACATTTAATCTCTCTTATTAACATTGAACATCTATTTTTGTTTATAAAAGTCATATTTATTTTACCGTTTCCTTTTTATTATATTTATATTTGAAGTACCAGCAGCAGAATTAGATGTAAATTTAGATGACTTCACCTTGAGCGAAATAGAAACCACCTTAAAGCGTATGGCCAATAACAAGGCTGCTGGAGAGAATAAGATAACTGATGAGATACTCAAGACAATTGATAGCCATAATTTAATACATCTCCAGAAAATGTTCAACATCATTTGGAAAACAGAGAAGACACCTCATAAATGGAAAAAAGGAATCATTGTTAAGATTCCAAAAAAAGACATTCTTTGAGATTGTAACAACTGGAGAGGCATGACACTTTTGTCAGTTGCCTCAAAGTTATTCTTCAAAATCATCCTAAATAGAATAAAGGATTCAATAGATACAGTAATGTGTGAAGAATAGGCTGGGTTTAGAAAAGGGAGAAGCTGCCTTGACCACATTTTTACTCTACGATTTTATTGGAGGAACACATTGAAAAGCAAAAACCTTTTGTACCTAATTTCATCGACTTCAAAAAAGCACTTGACAGTATTCATAGAGATTCTTTGTGGAAAATTCTGAAGCAATTTGGCTTACCATAAAAAATCATAAATATTATTAAAGACATGTATGATGGTTACACATGTGCAGTTCGAACAGAGGAAGGACTGAGCGAATGTTTCCCAATAGAAACGGGTTAAACAAGGATGTATTTTACCGCTCTTTTTATTTGGAGTTGTTATGGACTTCATATGAAGAATTGCTGCACTGGTAATAAAGGCATCGAATGGATTCAAGGAGACCATTTGGAGGACCTCGACTTTGCTGATGGCATAGTTCTCATCAGCAGTCAGAAACGATGCAGGAAAACACAAATGAGCTATCATCAATAGCCAGCAAAATTGGGCTTGAGATCAATCATGAAAAGACTAAAGTCATGAAAAGCTTAATTCCAACAGGCGACAATATACATGGAAAACAAACCAGTGGAAGAGATTGATCACTTTATTTATCTTGGAAGTCACATTGATCGAGAAGGGGATACAAGCAAAGAAATTAGAATCAGAATAGCTAAAGCAGCAATGTCTTTCAGAAGCCTTGAAAAGTTGTGGAAATCAAAACTCATCAGCACAAACACAAAACTTAGACTATTCAAATCAAATGTACTATCAACCTTTACGTATGCGTGTGAAAGCAGGAAAACAACAAGAGATATAGAAACAAAGTTGAACGCATTCGAAAATAAATGTCTAAGGAAAATACTTGGTATAGTGTGGAATGAATTAAAAACAAACGAGGAAATTAGAGAAATCGCCAATCAACCACTAATATCTTCAGTAATAAAGAAAAAACGATGGTCATATGTTGGACATGTGATGAGAAGAGATAATAACTGAATAGCAAAGCAAGCCCTCATGTGGGAAACAACAGGTAAGAGAAAAAGAGGAAGACCCAGAGAGACACTGAGAAGAACATTGATGAGAGAGGCAAAAGCAGCAGGAATCGGCTCCCTCAATGAGATAGAGCTGCTTGCACAGAACTGAGGCAGATGGCGAGATTTGATAAAATATCTTTAAAAGAATTGAAAACTGCTAGAACAAAAATTCAGATAAGAGAAGGAGTATCTTGGTCTATGCCCTATGGGCGGGCTATGGCTCGGAAGGTCAATAGATAGATAGATAGATATTTGAAGTAGGTCTATGTTTTTGTGTTTGCCATGCAAGCATTGCTGACCATAAGTGATTTAATAATATTTTATGATTCGCTTAATTCACAACACTTAATCTTACATATTAACAATAAACACCTAATTTTTTTATACAATAATATAAATTTTATAATTTCTGTGAGTAAAAGTGAAATTAATAATTTTCTTGACGGTTTCAATTTTATTAAATTTGTCTAAGAAGTTGAACTATATTTGTTAGACTATTAGAATGGCAATTGTTATTTTAGTAAATTTGCCAGATGAACTGAAACAACAGAGACTGCAATGTCAGCGGCATTACATAAACAATAACTATTTTTAAAGCTGAAGGGTGGGAAAAGTTAATGAAAGCTGTGTAGACAGCAATCCTGAATGTTAGGTAGAAACATCCAAATTGTTGTCTGGTGAAGGGCTTCATTTGCATCATTTTAGGGTCTCATTTGCATCATCATGACTTAGATCATTTCAGCTAAAGAATGTGTCCCAAATAGGCGTGAGAGAAGAACGTGGTTATATGTTAGCCTTGAGATGAGAAGAGACAACAATAGAATCTCAAAGAACCTTAATATGGGGAATATTTTTAAAGTTCTGTGAGTTCTTAAAATATTCAACTGGAACACCTCTCAAACCTGACCCACCATTCTGTCATCCATTAATGATAGGACTAGGCACTTGATCTCATCATGTACCTTAAAGTTGGATGTCACAAAAAGATAACCTGATTCCTCCACATGTGACTTGGCCTAAGCACTTTTGAGTGTGTGGTGAGCACTTTTACCTCAAACATCAGTGTGACCCCAATATCTTTTTTGTGAGTTCTTAAGGACTTTTGACTGTATGCTTTAATATTTTTGTACAAATTTATCTTGAATAATATTTTACTTAAATTTTAATTTTTCTTGTTTATAGTCTTGTAAAGTATGATTCTTTTTAATTGAGTTTTCCTTTATTAAACATATCATTCATTGAATATTATTATTATACATTTAAAATTAATTTACGTAAATGTTGATATTTTTATATCATAAAAATTAATTTGTAGAAAAATGTTATCAGTTATTGCATGAAAATTATTGTCCTTTTATCAATAAAAATATAATTTTGTATATACTAAATATACATGTAATATATTTTATATTTTATTATAATTTATAGTAAAATATAAAATTTATGTAAAATTTAAAATGTATTTTTAAAAATATATTTTAAATTACTATTTACAGTGAAATAAACTGCTGAAAATAACGTTTTTTTTTTGTGTGCAACAAGTCTGTAAATATAGATTATTTAATTAGAGCAGGAAATTGAAACAAATATTGTATTTTGGGCATAAATAATAATGCTGATTTTCTTGTAATATTTGGTTTGTAGTAGAAAATGTTGTGCTGTTTCACTAAATATGTAGTCCAATGCATCCACTTTTAACTTTTGTCTCTTGTTTAGTCTGAATATAACTTTTTAACTTGTCCATCTTTGAAAAACATAAATTACATAGGAACACATGCCATGCATGTCATAAGAGATGGCTAAGGACATTGGCAGCAAGGTCTTTGCCAGTACAAAGAAGTTTGTGCATCAGAGCTGTCGCCATCTTTAGTGCTTTGGTGAGTGTGTGCATGCTACTGAGGAGGGGTTCTGAGCACTGTGGAGTTATCCATTGTGCAATGAAGATGATCTGTCAGCTAATCAAAATATAGGGACACATATATATTTAAAGATGTGAGAAAAATCTACTAAAAAACAACAGAATACAATAGACAGTTTGAAGCCGGATTCATTCTACTCTCATGTAGCATTGCTACCACCAGCTTTACTTTTTTGCTTACAGGAACATTTAGGCTTCACCATTTTGGTGAGATGAAAACTTATGCTGATGTTTGGTAGAGTGTTGATATTAATCATTCAGTGATCACCTTGCAAGTCAAATTCCAGTGCAGCATAATCTTCTTAATCAGACCAATAATCTAAACATCCATGTCCTCACTGTTGAAGATACTTCAGAACTAACTTTAGTCCCAACATCCATCACAACCACATTATATCAAAGATTATGACAACGGCATGATACTCATTAACCTCTATTGAAAAGCAACATATACAGAGAGTTTATGTTTTAATCCTTAAACATTTCCCAGTTTGTCTTCTCTTTATCCTATTTTAAAAGGTTCTTAATATTTGATTTTAAATTATTTTAACATATCAGTGATACATTTTTTAATTTGAGATATCAAGTTATTCTTTTTATATTTATTCAAATGAACATCAGAGACAATTTAATATTTAAGCATTATTTGAAAGCAATAATATACACTAATTTTAACAGCTTTTTAAAATGTATTACATCTTTTTGTGACCCAAAAGATAAGAGTTTAAGATACTCTGATCAATCAATAACGAATTATAAATATTTTATATGATTTGTTTTTTTTATCGTGCTTTTATAATTTTACAGTACTTGCTGCCTGTTAAATCTAAATTGCTGACAAAATGTTAATATTTTATCTTCTTAATTAATCATTTTAATAATTGTTATAATTGTTTTATGTCGATAGAGGATGAATAATGGCGATCACTATTGTCTTGAATGAGAAGATGTAATAGTTGTATATGTGCATTGCATAAATGTACAAATGGCATATCTCCCTTCCTGCCTGGGTACAAAAAAAAAAATAAAATAAAAAGTTATAGCCATGCTAATGACTTTAATGATAATCTAAATGCTACATTAGCTTCCTCACTAAACATCATTCCTTATTTCAGACACTTCTTTTAATCAATAATTATAAAATAAATAAACATTATATAATATGTGTGCCTGTATGATTGTACATATATATATATATATATATATATATATATATATATATACATTCATAAACTATTTTGTCTAAAATTACTTTTTATTTACTTGTATAACTTACTGATTTTTTTTTAATAACATGCTTTTGTTTTCAGTAAAGTAAAGTATCATGCATAAATTATGCTGATATTGTGTTAACAAAATAAATGTTAATTAAATCTTCATTATTCATATAAAAATGTTTTGCTAAAAATATTGAATGAATCAGGTGTTATTTTTTTTATCTCAACTTTAAGCTAGATACATATATCAAATCTAATTTTTCTTTTTATGAATTTCTGTGACAAATATTTTAACCTGTAGTCCATATATTAAATGTTTAATAAAAGAATTACTGGAGCATATCTTAAATAGTGTTATCTGACTTATCTTCCATTCCTAAATTTTCAGTGATATATTTTAATTTTTTAAAAATTAAGTCTTGTATTTTTGTGATTGCAAAATATCCCCTAAAATGAGCCTCATACATTTTAGTTTAGTTTAGTCAACATATCATTTTCATTGTATATCAGACAACTCATTAATGCTCACAGTCTCCTTTCCCCATGTGCAGCCACTGACTGAATGTAATTACATTCAGATCAAACACTAATAGAAAGATTAAATACATTTGTCCATAACACTGCTGGGCATTTTTTAGATGACTATCTAATCAGCATATTATCCAGGGGTATGAAGTAGCATTTATTTATGTAGATATATAAACACTTCAGACTGTTCCTAGAAGCTACAAGCCTTAACAAAAGCACATATCAATCTTTAATTACAAAACTGTATGAGGTAAATTAGCCAACAGTTTTAATTATGTTCAGGACCTGGTAATCAGAAATGCCATTCTGGTGTCAAAAGTGTTGGACTTCTTCTTCTTCTTTCCTTCCTCATTTGCCTTTCAGCGTTGAAAGGGGAGATATAATCTGCGGTTTTTTGCTCTTCTTTTAGCTTTTGCTGCTATAATGTTTCCTAGTGCTTCTAATATTCCATCAACCTATCTTTTTCTTGGTTGATCCTTGGGTCTGGTGTTTTTGTTATGCTTATTGAAGGCTCGTTGTGCTGTGCTTTGATCTCTCTGCCTTGTCGTGACATTTTATCGTGAAACCATTTTATCTGTTGTTTCTTTGTATATTCTGTGCAGGGGCTTTTTCTAGCTTTTTTCTCAGTTCTTCATTTCTGATCTTGTCTCTCAGGCTATTTCCTGTCACTCGTCATTCTGATTTGTTCATGGTGATTTTCATGTTGTATTTTGTGCCTGTAGTGTTGAGTTTATTTAAGTGTTTCTGTAGGTCTTCTATTTTTCCATGAATGAGTGCCTGATTGTCTGCAAATAAAAGCTTGTTGATCTCCTCTGTCTCTGATGGGTTGGCTAACTTGCATATATTGTCCATGTATGCAATAAACAGTAAGGGGATAGTGCGCACCCATGTTTTACACCTGATTTAACTTGTGTTGGACTTAAAGTGTGAATATCATGTCTTGCTGTAAATTACAGCACAAACCAACTACATCCACTTAATACTCTTTAAGGAGGAAGGATGAGAGGACTAATTGTCGGGTGAGTGCCGATAAACAAACGAACAATGATGTTCATCATTATACACTGCCATCTTTCAAGAAAACCTTCAATTAGATATTCTAGATATGGGTTAGCAATGGTGTTTTTCTTTTATACTTCTGTATTCCAGTAAAGTGTTATTTTGTAATTAATTGGAAATGTATCATTTTTAATTTTATTTTATGTCCAATATTTGTGGTGAGGCTATAACAAAACATGGGAGCCACGATAGCTCAGTGGTTAGTGAACTGGGCTACAAAGGACACGGGGTAGGGTTCGACGGTGTCCGGGTTCACCCAGCCTTAAAAGAGTACCAGTTTTTTTCTGGGAAAGTAAAGCAGCACGGGCATAATACCGACCACATTACCTCAAAAATCATGCGCTGAAGGTCTGTAAAATTTATGGTCACTAACACCATTATCCTTATACGCCACTTGGCGTGATAGGGCTCTTTACTATTTTTGTTTACTATAACAAAACATGATTTTTACTCATTACATCAATTAATTGAATAAGAATAATGAACACATATTTTACAATACATGTGATGTTTATGTGGTAACTAAAATATCTGTTATTGTTGCAGTATCCTTTCACAATTATACTATGTATGTGTATTTACAAGGTGTGTTGAAAGGAAACCCATCCCAGAGGCTATATTACAAACATGTGTAAGGTACATCAACAGGTGTTGCAGAAAATAAAGCCATTTTTTATGAAGCAAATGGTTACCATTGTCATTTAGACACGCATCCCACAAATTGGGTAGTGAAAAATGAGTGATTGTTCATTGAACCACCTTGTCACTGAATCTATGATGTCTGCACTATCTTGTCACTGAAGCTATGATGTCTGCATCGGAGTCAAATTGATCCTTTATATATTTTGTTAAAGGTTCCAAACAGATTAAAGTCACATGGTGACATATCAGGCCTGTGGTGTGGGCTTGGGTGTTTCAGATTTTCCTGCTGTTTCCTTTCTGCACAATGTTTACAATATGTGAATGAGAATTGTTGTACAACAGAATCACACCAAGCAAAAGCATGCCAGGGCTGTTATTTTTGATCACTAAGTGCAGGTTGTCTAGTGTGTCTTTGTAGCAGTTGGCATTGATGCTCACACCAGGCTTTTTAAAGTTTGCCAATAGCAGCCCATCGTGGCAAAAAAATGAGGGCAGATTCTATGACACATTGGCCACTTTTTCCAACAGTCTGCAACAAAACCAATGAATAAGATGTGGAGAATGAACACATACACAAATGCACATTGGTGTGTGCTTATTACATCAGATGTGACATCATCATGCCTGCTACGTATTTCCACTTGGTGCAGTCCAGGTGGGTTTCATTTGAACACATTTCATAGAAAAATAAAATAACATGCATAATATATAATTCTTTCAGTGATATAAATTGTCACTTAATTCCGTATACATTTTTATTACTGAAATAAAAACTTGCATGCTAAGACGCCGGTTCAAGTCTCGTACTTTACCTTTACCTTTACATTTTTAATTCCTATCTTGTTTCTTTAAAGTTAAATCTGTTCACATTGTTTTAACATCTATTCTGTTTTATCATATACTTATTAACATATAAAATTGTAGGATACATTTTGTCAGAATTTTAGTAGATTTGGTTGGTCATTTTTATAATCAGATAGACATAGGTAACTTAAGGTTTTTTTTTTCTCTTGAGAGTAAAATATAAATATTAATCTACACATTGTGTGGAGACCTACTGAATATGTGGCCATTATTCCCAGCTACTCAATTAACCAATCAAAAAACATTAGATTATGCCTTAATTGAAGATTTATATATTTTTTTATGGAGTGTCATTCCACTCTGTCTCTTGGTTTGGTAGTGTAGTTTGCCAAAGGCTTGGCCATATTTTAATGTTACTCGTCCATTTTAGTCTTGGTCTGCCTCTTTTACCTTGTATTTTCCCTTCTAAAATTACTTTCAGCAGGCTGTTGTGTCTTTTAACATGCCTCAAAAATCTCACTTGTCTTGTTTGAATTGTGCTTAGTAGTTCTCTTTTCATTTTTAGTTGTTTTAAGACTTTATCATTTGTTTTCTTTTCTTTTCATCCAATTCTTCCTTTTCTTCTATAAATCAAACCTTCAAAAGCTTAAATTTTCTGTTCTGTTTTCTTGCCTAATGTTAACGTTTCTGCACCATACATGAATTTTGTAAAGAAAAAACATTTTGCTATTCTTAATTTTAGCCAATAACTTATGGGGGAAAGGTATATTTATAACACTCTGAAAAAAATCGCAAATAATCAACAGAAAGAAACAAAGAACAGGACAATAGATGGCCCGAAACAGGATCGAACCCGTACTCCTTGGCACAGTGATTTTCCATGGGAACCAAATGCTAGAGTACATGGCCAACTCAACTACCTAAAAAAGTAGCTATCACTGGCGATGTCTTTCACGCATGTGTACTCATGACTAAAGCATAGAATTTCAAGCACAATTCGAGAATAAATTGTATATCTGTTTTTTTTTTCCTATTAAGATAAGTATCTCCCGTATGGCTGAATATATGCATTGCAGACAAACAGTTATAGGATGAAATAGCATGAATAGTAGTTTCCAGAGGTTTCTATCTATCTATTGACCTTTTGAGCCGTAGCCGGCCCATAGGGCATAGACCCAGATACTCATTCTCTTATGTAAATTTTTATTCTAGCAGTTTTCAATCCTTCTAAAGATATTTTATCAAATCTCGCCATTTGTCTCTGTTCTGTGCAAGCAACTCTGTCTAATTTGGAGCCGATTCCTGCTGCTCTTGCCTCTCTGATCTAGTGATTTAGACTGGAGGCAAATATTAATAAATGAATATTGTTGTAGATGGAAACTTCTGAGGTGATAGATCAGTAAATAATTTCAGGGAAAGAGGTATGTTTATAACACTTGGATAAAAAAATCATAATCTTTAATAATTTTCACTTATTATTAATTGTCTCCAGTCTATATAACTGGAAACTTTTATTTTGCTGTTTCGTTCTATAACTGTTTGTCTGCAACACAAGTATTCAGCCATATGGGAGATACTTATCTTAATAGAAAAATACAGATAGGCAATTTATTCCAGAGTTGTGTTCATAACCCTCTGCTATAGTCATGAGTACACATGCATGAAATACATCGCCACTGATAGCTACTTTTTTAGGTAGCTGAATTGACCATGTGTTCTAGCATTTGGTTCACATGGCAAGGCACTGTGCCAAGGAGTACGGGTTCGGTCCTGTTTCGGACCATCTAATGTTCTTTGTTTCTTTCTGTCGATTATTTGTGATTTTTTTCCGAGTGTTGTAAATATACCTCTTCCCCTGAAGTTATTCGCTCTTAGTTTTAGTCCCTGTGTTATTTTGTTTTGATGTTAGTATATTTTTCATGGCATTAAAATTCATTCGGATTCTGATTTTTGTTTTTGGACATATAATTATTAACTCTGGTTAAGATTCTGGACAACATTACTGATGATTAAAAAGTAGTATGACCAAATTTTATAAATCCTTAACAGTAGTTCCCTCATATTATGGTACATTCTCCCTTTAATATGATTCATATTTTGAAAGTTTTAATTATTAATAAAATTATTCGGACATTTAAATTTGATGGGTGCACTGTGTGGTCTATAGGTAAGATGGCAGCCTCTGAACAAGAAAGTTCTAGATTTAATTCCTGTCACAGATGGTGAAAGCTGAAGAAAAAGAACAAGTTGATTGGTAACATTAGTTTATATTTTTATGTTAAATCAGTTTTGCTAAAACCTGCAAAATACTTCTAGAATTGAAAGAGTTAATAACATAAGGAATTAACTATTCTATTCTTATTTTTTAATTTAATTTTTTTTTCTAATACTGTATTTTCTTTTCATTATCGAGCATTTTAATATTACTTTTTTGTTTGTGTTTAAGATACCTATTTTTCAGCCAGTGTTTTTATTGAGTGCGACAGTGTCTTTTAGTGAATCCCTTACTCATGCTGAAGATTGATATGTCCTTTTAAGGGTGGGCAATGTAGGGTAGTTATCATTGGGTGAATGTGCAAGAAAAAGAAGAATCCTAAACTGAAGGTGTGAAACAATTATATATTTTATTCCTTTTAATTGTTGATTTAACAACAGATGGAATTGTTTTTATATTATTTCTCATCCTAAAATGTATCTCCTTTTTATCCATCCTGGTCCTATTGGCAATTATTAACTTTTTCATAACAAATTTGATTATAGTATTAGTCTCAAAATACTTTTACCCAAGGTAGCTCATTGGTCAGTAAACTGGACTAACAAGGACAAGAAGTTAGGCTTGATCCTGATCGACAGCTCTAAGGTTCACCCAGTTTTTAGGAAAATATAGTAACCAGGTATGATATCGACCTAATGCCCATAAAACATACACTCTTGATCATTGAAAAATGTGGGCATTAATATTGCATACTTTGCTGTATGGTGTGGAGGAATCTTTTTCTTTACTTTTGCCTTAAATTATCTTGTTTTTTTTTTTTTTATTGATTTTAAAATGTATGTAGAATATTATATATTATATAAAAAAATAATTGGCCCTATATATTTTACATCTATATGTATATTTCTTACCTTTTGAATTACATGTTTTTTTCTGTAAATGTATGCTCCGAGCATGAGTATTTTAGATGGCATTATGTGTTGTAGTAAGCAATCATTATCATTTTACCAAATTAAATCTTTAATGAATTCCTTTATTACATGTTGCTGATTTTAATTCCTTGTTAATGTGGTTAGTTTTCATACGCACATTTTACACAAATATTATTTTTAATGCCTACTATATGTAGTTATAGTTTTATAATTATATGTATCACATGCTCAGTATACATTTTGCTCAGTGCATGCCAGGACTAAACATGAGCTTTTTTTCCCTGGGGGTTTTTTAATTTCTTATATTAAAATTTTGTAAAAAAAAATATTTTAAAAAGTTGATATAGTCTGTCTCTCCTACTGTCTGTACATTCAATGACTGACAGGTGGGTGGAGTTCCAAGTATATATTTATTGTACCAAGTTGTATATCAATATTATGTGTATGTATAGCTACAATGGCAAGTAGTATCATAGTGAATTCCCTTAGTCCTTTCCTCAAATCAAAGACAAATTGAAGAGAATTTATTGTAATTATCTAATTCATAAGTTAGCATTTTGTACATTTTGTATTGCAGTTTAATGCAGAGTTGATTTGAGGACATATGGTTGTAATCAAACACAATTGACAAAAGAAATGACATAATAGTCTGATGCAGTAGAAACATATCTCTTACCAAGAGGAGACTTTAAAAAATAGCCTTTATAGTACTGAACTTCTTCCTGTCTTCTTCTTTTGCTTTGCATCATAAATGGGGAGTATTGTCACACAGTACAATTTACAAATTAGTCAAGCAACTAAATTATCAGTATTTTATTTGTAAATCCACTTCAATGAGAAACTAATTGACAATAGACACATGATTTCCAACTTTAAAAGAGAAGCTGTTGTGGTTGCATGAAACCAAACAGGAATGTTCTAAAAAATAGATAATTCTAGCACCATCAAAGTAGCTCAAAATCAGTGAGAAAATGCCAACACTATCTAAATTACACAGAATAAAACATTATTTTACACTTCATTTGAATGCTTACTAGTTGGTAGTGGCTGTGTGTAAAACTTTTTTGCTTAGCTTTTCTTTAATATACTATTGAAAATGTACCATATTTAGTATAAAGATTTGTATTTTAAAATATGCGAGTACTTAACTTCTCCAGCATATAGCTGGTCATACATCTTCCACTCATATATTATTAATTATTCTCAGATATTCAAAAGTATTTCTTTTATATACTTCTGAAATACTGATAGCTATTGTAAATCTTTGGATTCAAGGTAATTTTTATAACTCTTTAACATGAAATAGATTTTATAAATATATTTTTGGCATGAAGGTAATATATATTGCTAGCATGAGGGCAGTTTATATATGTCTTTGGTATATAGATATTTTTTTAATATGACAAGAAAGCAGTTTTTATGCATTATATCTCTCATTTGTGTTGGGCACAAATATCCTATATTAGGAAGAATAAATCATTATTTTTTGGCCATGTAATGAGAAGTTAACAGCTGGAATATATTTTGACAACTGGGAAAATTGAGGGATGAAGTGATAGAGGGAAGCAAAGAGAAAAAATACCAGACAGTTTAAGAGAATGGCTTGGCAGAAGGTCAACAACAGAAATGATAAATAACTGTCGAGATCAAAAGTTGAGGAGAGACATGATCACCTACGCCAGCAGACTTGGTATTTCATGATGATGTGTTGGGCCAAAAGGCACAAATATCACAGCTTACTGTAAACCACAGCACAACACATCTATGCCTTAATGTCCTTTTACGAACAAACTACAAAGAGAAACAACTGTTGAGTGCATGCCAGAAAGAGGTTATAATACATATTTTTATGAAGACAGTTTTTATACAGTGATTAATAAAAATGAAGGTAGTTATACATCATGCTCATGATGTCAGTTTTTTTTACAGTAAATAATTAACAATAAAGGCAGTTATACATCTTTCTCTTGACAACAGTTTTGATTCAATATATCTTTAAAAATGAAGACAGTTACACATCTTTTCATGATGACAGTTTTGATACAATATAAAATTAAAAATGAAGGCAGTTATACATCTTTCTCATCATGACAGTTTTTATACCATATATCATCATCACATGTCATTTTACAGAACATTCTCTCATCACAGCTCATATGAAGGAATTTATCTTTAGCCAGATCTCCCACTTCCACTGTTGTCAAGTTCAGGGTATCTTTGATGTCTTGGAACCATCCTCTTGTTGGTCTACTACTGTCACATTTTCTGAAACTATGTCTTCCATTATTATTCTCTCCAGACCAGGTGTTTTTTAGTGTGGCCAAGTTATTTCATTCTCTTGTGTCAGATAATTGTTTAAAGTCAAGTTCTCTTCAGTGTTTATGGTTTTTAATATGTTTTCATTTTTTTTTTATTATTCAAGATATTCTGAAAGTTTTTCTGAACATTTTGCTTCATGTGAGCAAATTTTCTTCTTAAATGTTTGCCTGGGGTATCCATGATTTGCAACCTTATGTTGCTTTCAGAAAGATTCATGTCCTATTTCTGCTTTGTGCCACATACTGTGCCACATGTTATTGGGCCACATTTTATACAGCATATCATTAAAATAAAGGCAATTAATTATCTTTTTCATGATGACTGTTTTTATACAGCCTGTAATTAAAATTATGTTGGTTTCACGTCTTTATCATGAAGGCAGTCTTAACATAGCCCATTTTTTACATGAAAACAGTTTTTTATAAATCTTGGTAGATAATTTTTATATATCTATAACAAATAGTTAGTTGTTATGCATTTTTGTTATAAAGATAGTTTTATAGAGTATATTTTTTGTATGAAGATAGTTTTTTTAATACGTCTTTGGCATTTACATATTTAAATGACATATTACAATATTTATGGAACAGTTTTACTTGCAGGTTGTTGTTATAAATATTTGACATACAATCATTTTTTTATCTATATTTTTAAAATAAAGTTTGTTTTGATATGCTAATGGTTTTTTGTAAAAATCTTTTACATTGAGGTTATTTTTCTAGATTTTTGACATGCAGGTTCATTGGCATATAATGTAGCTTTTATATTCCTAAAGCATGATTTAAGACTTATATTTGTTAGCTTAAGTGTTTTCTTATGTTAAAATATATGTTGATAGAATTTAGAGAAAGTATTATCTACTGCCACAGTTTTATAATAGGAAGAAATTAATTGTAGTTTTGTGCTTAATAAATGTTAAAAAAGCAGTAACTAGGTCAGAACAGATTTATTTGAAAATGTTTTGAAAATCATAAATGTAAATGATGTGAATCACAAATAAGAAAGTGCCTATGCTTGTTTTACTGCCTGCAGTGAATTAACCATAAGTAATGATGCAGATAGTACCACTGTTTTCATAAAATTATATTTGTATGAGTGTTTTTTTTAATAATTTTAATCTTATTATATTGTAACCACAAATTGGTGATCTGGCTGCATAATAAACTGTTCATTTTTTGTTAAATATAAACCATGAAAATAAATTATGAATGATCCTTCAGATTATTTGTTTTGCAGGTGCTAAACAGTTCTGTACAAAGTGTTTCTTTATTCAAAGTTTAAAGTTTATAAATGTGCATAATAAATTTTAGTACCATCTAAATGACAAATTTCTGAGAGAAATATATGTATAACTTTAGTTACAGCACTTTCCTGGCTAGAGTGTTAAATAGATTTTTAGAGCTGAAAAGTAACATGCCAATTATTTTGTTTTGCCTCCAAAAGAATAAAATCTGGACACTTAAAAGACAAAAGTAAAGGTTTCCTTCATGCCGTGCTAAGTGTATGGTTAATATGGTGCCAGGAACCATATTTTTCCACAACCACTGCACAGTTTCAGGTGATATGGTCAGTATCATACCAAGCTACCTTTACTTTCCAGAATAATCTTTGGTACCAATTTTTGGAAGCTTAGTAAATCCCAATGCCTTGTATCAGGAAAAAACTGCCATTTTTTAAATTGAACCAGAAACTTTATGATCAGGAAACAAGTGTTCTGACCACTCCCTCACCAAGACTCCCAAGACATAAAGCCATGTCCTCAAATTTGAGACTCTAGTATTGTAATGGTACAGCTTGAAAGTTGTCTGAGTCAGTGATATTTTTTATACACAGAACAAGGACACCTTCATGACTTGTATTAATTTGTATGTATTATGTTAGTTTTTTTTAAGCGTTTTAATTAATGTGTATTATAAATTCATTAATAATTGATAAATATTATCATTTTAGTTTAAACTTAGAAAATTTCTCTTGAAAGTTGAATGGAGATGAAGGGAGAAGTTTGGGGGTATTAAATGAGAAAAGCTGTCATCTTGATTGCTTGCATTCCAATAAATATGTCAATTCTGACCACAAAATATTATTTTTTAAATTATCTTTTATATTGTGTTTCAGCAGAAGTGGTTCAAGTTCATACTAATCTGAACATTCTGAAAGAGGCCAAAGCAAAAACAGAGCTAGTTTCCAATATTAGGAAGAAATAATCATAACCTTTGGCCATGTACAGCTGGTATATATTGTAACAACTGAAAAAAAATAAAGGGACGAAGAGACAGAGGGAAGCAAAGAGAAAAGATACCAAACAGCTTAAGAGAATGGCAGAGTGTCAACAACGGAAATGATAAATAACTGTCGAGATTGAAAGTTGTTGAGAGACATGACCACCTAGCAGGCACTGTACTTGATGATGATGGTGATGATGATTATGGTGATGATGATGATGATTAATTTGATTTATGTTTTTTTTTTAAATTTGCTTTGTATTTCTGATCAAGTAGTCATGTTGCTAGGAAAATGGTTATGTTCCCTGAAAGTGGGCTAAGAAGTGAAGCTATAGAAGTTTGTGTTCCTGTTGACATTGTCCATATTCCTCTTGTGGGTCAATTTTGGCTGATACATCATATTTCTGTTGCTATTATTAATTTTTATGCTGATATGGTTCGTTTTCTGTTGTGGTTCATATTTATGCTGATAGTTCATACTTTTATTGATATGGTTCATATTTTTATTGATCTGGTTCATATTTCTGTTGTGGCTCATATTTCTGCTGATATGCTGTGGTTCATTTTTCTTCTTTGGTTCATATATTTACTGATGTATTTCTTATTTCTGCTGATGTGGTTCATATTATAAAAAGTAATTGAAAGTTTGATTATTTTCTTGCCGTTATTGATATTATTGTCCATGTTTTGTTTTATTTGTTTAAGTCCTTGATATATTTGCTAAGTTTGATAACTTTTTCAAGTCTTCTCATTAACATATATTTCTGTGTTCTTTCATTCTGATAAGTGATAAACATTTATTCATTTTTCTTCTTAAGGACATCGACATTGTGGACAGAATTTCAAGTTTTAAAAATGTACTTAATTATGCTTATATGCACTAAATACTTATACTAATTGCACATCACAGTAAGTCAATACTATCGGTCTAAAGGACCACATGAATTCTTCCACTCCTCGGAATACTAACGAAAACATCATAATTATACTTCACTAGCTATCTTTCTAATGTCTAATGTAACTCTAACGTTAATGTTTCACAAACACTGCTTAGTTTACGCACAAGTCCTGTTGTGGAACTAATATGTTGATATAAGTTCCATCCAAAGCTTTCTCTAAGATCTTATCTATCTACACTAGTTGTTGACATCTGTTGCTCCTCCTGTCTGTCGATGTGTCATTGAGTGTTCAGCAGTCTTTCTGGGCAAGTTTCTTTGGTAAGCCTTGGGGATGAGTTGACAACTCTTCGAAATACTAACATATTTCTCTTTCTACGCCTCACATAACCATAAACAGATGCAAGGTAAAATGAACATATTTGATGAGAGATCACAACAGGTGGGACTAAAAATAAATAGAGATAAGACCAAAATTATGAGAATTAATGCAGTTAGCAATAACCACAAAAAAATTTGGAAATACCTCTACTAAATGTACAATCTTACATATATCTGGGCAGTAATATAGACAAAGAGGGAGGAACAGAAAATGATACCAAAATAAGGATATCAAAAGCAAAATAAGCATTTATTGCACTGGGAAACATATGGAAGTCTAAAGAAATTAAGTTAAATACTAAAATAAAAATGTTCAAATCCAATGTTAAGTCAGTCTTATTGAGTTATTTGCGGGTCATCATCATTGCACTCCGAACATGTCCATAGGTGCTCAGATCCCCTCCTCAGCAATTCCCTCAGTGTCCAGCGACTGACGACTCCAGTTCTATGTTGGTTGATAAGTCTTCTTACACGGCCACCAAGTTTCTCATTTCTGGCTGTGTCCATCTTAACTCCCATTTCCATCATCCGAAGAAGTGACGTTGATCTGTGTTTGTCGAAGTCCTGTGCTCTTCCCACATCTCGAAGGGCATTGATGATGTCCGCCCGATCCATTGGTTGCCCGTCCTCAACGACAGCGCAGCTAGCCAACCTGTCCGCTCTCTCATTTCCCCGTACTCCCGCATGTCCAGGGACATAGACAAAGGTGACCTTACGTATTTTGGATTTCTGCAACGACTCTACCCATTGCATGCGTACATAGCCCGCCTCCACTTTTTTTATCATGCTCATCGAATCACTCAGTATACATGCGTGGATGTAGTCTTGTGACTCTAACCATTTGAATGCCTTGGTCACTGCCATCACCTCCATTGTCATGCTACTCGTGGTCATGGCGTATGCACCACTGTCTTCCTTGGCTATTCTGCCTGCTGAGCGTGCTGTAAATGCCCATGCACTTCTTTCGTGTCGTCTTACAGATCCGTCTGTATAGATGACTGCATCTTTCTCATCGGTATTATCGCAGATGAGACCGTTGACCTCAGCATTAACCACGACCGGGTTCTGTTCCCTACTTTTCCTGTCGAGTGTGACAATACATGAGAAAGTTCCCTTGAATGACGTAGGCACCGGTATCCACTCCTCACCAACGCTGATATTGATAAGCCCACAGACCTGTTTGATGACATCTTCTGCCCGGCCCACCCATGATTTGCCTCTTTTTATCCTGGTACCTTTCTCTGTGTTGAGCACGTGGTGCAATGGATGCTCTGTATCTGTACTAATCTTCAGGTATGCTCGTGCTCTCCAGATCTTAATTCTGTCATCCATGGTTGGAAAGTCAAGAAGATACCTCATTGCTACACAGGGAGTGTCCCTCGTACATCCCAGGATAATGCGCATGGCTTCATTTTGTATTTTCTCCAGCCTATCAATTTGAGTCGTACTGACAGTAAGAATGGCCCGGGCATACTCGATTGGTGCGAGGACTAATCCCTGGAACAGAAGAATAAGTAGCCTCTGCTCGATGTTGGCAGCTGCCATGACCTTCAAGGCGGCTAATCCTTTGCGGGATTTTGTTATCACATGGTCGACGTGGTCCCGAAAACACAGGCTGCGATCAAACTTAACTCCGAGGTATGTCATCAACTTGTCCCTGGTCACCTCATCAGCTCCCATTCGTACTACCGGTGTGGTTGTATTAACGATATGATTGTTAAGGGATAACCATGAAACTGATGCTTTATGAGGATTAACCAAGGCACCTGAAACCCCACACCAGGAAGAAATGCGATCGAGTTCGTCTTGCATTGTGGAGGCGATTCCCCGTCTGTCTCTTCCCTGTCGATATACCAGAATATCATCAGCAAAAGTCACAGTTCTTCCCCTCCCATCCAGCTGTTGCTCCGTGATCGTTATTGTGTACACGTTAAATAGAACTGGTGACAATGGTGAACCTTGTGGCAGCCAGGACAAATGGATGTTGGCTCGGAAGACCAACTTCCACATCTGAGTATCACCTTCCTCTGAAACAGTGCCGCGGCGATCCATCTAATGAGGAAAGGGTTCACCGCCAGTTTGAGAAGCATATGCATAAGATATTCAAATGGTACCCTGTTGTATGCATCCTCCAGATCTATAGCAGCAGCACATGTCTCCTCTCGTCTGTGGAAGCCTTCGAAGACATCATAGGCAAATACTGCCGCATTGAGCCATGTCTCTTTGTTATATCTATAACCTCCGAGTGTGGAAGGGAATACGCGTTTCTGTTCAAGGCGACAGTCTTATTATATGGCAGTGAAACATGGAGAACAACTAAAATGACAATCATGAGTATACAGACTTTCATTAATGGATGCTTGTGCAGAATTAAAAGGATGGAAATGGCAGGACAAAATCACTAACATAGAATTATGGAAATGTACCAGTCAAATGCCAGTGGATAAAGAGATACAGCGAAGATGATGGTGCTGGATAAAACACACTGTTGAAGCCAACTGAGAGTATTACACAACAGGTCCTTTTTTGGACTCCCCAAGGAAAAAGACAAAGGAAGACCAAGGAATTCTTGGAGAAGAGATAGAAGCAGAGATGAAGATGAAGAGGAAGACATGGACAGATCTTAAAAGAATGGCAAACAACAGAACGGCTTGGAAAGTGTTTGTTGAAGACCTATGCTCCACAGGGAGCTGAAAGGTAGAAGAAGAAGAGAGACGCATCAAGTGATCAACCCTTATTGATTTCACCTACCCATGTCTCTAGTACAAGGAGTTAGACAAGGCTGTGTTCTATCGTTGGATTTGTTTTCACTTTACAGCGAAAATAATATGAGATCAATAGGAGACATAAAAGAGGAATTGAAGTCAACGGTCACAACATAAACAATTTGAGATATGCGAATCAGTTGGGTCCTGTCAAATATACTTACAAATGTATAGGCAACTTCGTGTCTGTGTCGCGCAATACAGTGTGAAGATATTCATCATCATCGAGTGCTATCTCCGCATCGAAGGTTGGCTACCATGGAGCGCAATTCTGCTCTGTCTCTTGCTTTGATAGTGCAGGTTGCCATAGGCTGGTTTGTCCATCTTTTAATATTACTCGTCCATGTTAGTCTTGGTCTGCCTCTGCCTCTTTTACCTTGTATTTTCCCCTCCAGGAATACTTTTAGTAGGCTGTTGTGTCTTTTAACATGGCCCAAAAATCGGATTTGTCTTGTTTGAATTGTGTTTAGTAATTCTCTTTTCATTTTAAATTGTTTTTAGACTTCATCATTTGTTTTCTTTTCCTTCCATCCAATTCTACTTGTTCTTCTATATATCCACATTTCAAAGGCTTTAATTCTCTGTTCTGTTTTCTTGACTAATGTCCATGTTTCTGCACCATATAGGAATGTTGAGAAGATATAACATTATGCTATTCTTTATTTTTGAAGATATTAAAAAGAGAATATAGATATATATATATATATATATATATATATATATATATATATATATATATATATATATATATATATATATATATATATATATCTGCGATCAGGACTCAATCAGAGTAGGATTCCAGACTCTCACATGAAGTCAGCAGTCAGGTTAAGTGTGTTGATCGCCCCCACAGACAGAACATCACAATTAGAGTCTGCCAGATCCACTCTGATTGAACACCCGTTAAAACGTTGCACTGTGTTCTGCGCCAGTGGCCCAGTGCATTCGATTTCAGCCAGCATTTTATTCCGGTTTGCATTCCTTAGCCTTTGATTGTCCCCAATCTTCATGCAAGGCAGCAGATGATCTTTTCTGTAGGTGGATTCTGCCCTTAGATGGTCTGCCCTCCCAGGTTTACGAGCACCATCTGCCCGAGTCACTAGAAGTGACTAACACAGACATGCACACACAAAGATATGAGATGTGACCAACACAGACATGCACACAGCGATACGAGGCATGACTAACACTAACACACATCAAGATATATGATTATGACTAACATAAATATGCGCATAAAGATATGAGATATGACTGACATAGACATGCACACACAAAGATATGACACATGCCTAACATAGACATGCACACAAAAATATGAGATGTGACTAACATAGCCATTCACACACAGGGATATGAGATGTGACATACACAGACATGCACACACAAAGATATGAGATATGACTAACATAAACATGCACACAAAGATATGAGATATCACTAACCCAAACATGCACACACAAAGATATGACACATGACTAACACAGAAACACACTAAGATATGACTAAACACATACACACATAAAGATTTGAGATATGATTAACACGGACACACCAAGATATGAGATATGACTAACATGACACACACCAAGATATGAGCCATGGCCAGCACACACACACACACACACACAAGCTAAGATATGAGCCATGGCTAGCACAGAAACACATCAAGATATGAGCCATGGCTTCACGGAAAAACATCAAGAAATGAACCATGTCCAGCACAGAAGCACATTAAGGTATCCATATGCTTGGGTTTGTTGTAGTCGGCAGACTCTTCTTAAAGTGGGAATCATCAACATACGAGACGCAGGCCTCGATTAACTGTTCACAGGTTTCGTTCAAACAGTTGTCCGGAGATTTGAGAGTGCAGTTTGATCCGTAGAACGTTACCTTGCATGTACAGTTCCCGGTTGACTGTTCACATGTGTCGTTGAAACAATTGTCCGGACATTTGAGAGTGCAGTCTGATCCGTAGTACGTTTCCTTGCACGTACAGTCTGTACTTTCCGGGTCACATATGATGGCACAGCCATCAGAACACGTCTGTTTGCACTGTAGCCCAAAATTACCATCGGGACAAGTGTCACTACATGTGTAGCCAGGACGTTTACATTGTAGGCATTTTCCGGATTTTTCCTCACATAAAGGACAGACACTAAGACAAGACTCGGAGCAGTCGTGTCCATAGATCCCATGTGAACAGTTGCCGTGACACGTACCGATGATGACGTTGTAGCCTTTGCAGCACCCACTACACACTGCACAAAACGACCAAGAATGCCCGTCCAGACAATAGGTGTCTGTAAATGTTTGCACCTCACTCACCGTCAGTGCAGTCGGCCTGCGAAATGGTCGGTGAGAACTCAATCTTAATGTGTGCCATTGTCGTTTGTGTGGTGACTACAACAGTGTTCACAGAAATGTTTGGGTATAATATATCATTATACTGGAACACTACACCGCCACTGTCAGAGAAAGCCTGTAGAGTGGCATTCTTTACCCGAATCATAGTGCTAGCTCGATGATAAATTCGAATGGTGTGAGTCTTCTGGGGCGTGGCAAAGTTCAGATACCAGTAAACAGAATTGGTTCCACTTCTCAATTGTGTGTGTGTGCAGTCATTGTCATAGAGATTGGTCTTTGTTTTGCCATTAACTGCGGCCTCTGGTCCACATCCGTCTCCTGTATAACAAGCATTAGGTGTGTCGGTCTGGTTTGTGTTTTGTTTGAGAGCCACATTCCGACCCGATGTTTTGCTGTCATGTTATCCAGTGAACAGTGGCATAGGCTGGTAGTTCCTATTTTGAATTTGGTGAACATGTGATTTCACATTTTATTGTGGCCAGTCACCTACTAGTGAAGTATGATGACTTGATCCCTCCTTGATAGTTGGAGGTATCCATCCCTCTCGTTATGCTTTGGGTGTTCTTGTTTCCATTTTTCATGATACTGGCCTTTGATGGTGGATTTGGCTTCATCGTAGCTGACCAGATGGTTCTCTTGTGGTAATCCCCCTCCCTCTTTAGCTAATTTCTCTGCACGTTCGTTTCCGTGTATATTAGTGTGATGGTATCCACTGGATGACCACTCTCTGGAAGTTATTGCACAGTTGGTCTAGGGTTATTCTCAAATGATCTAACTCACTATTCCTGGGGGATTTTAGAGCTGTTAGGACTGACAGTGCATCAGTCAGTATCACTAATTTCTTTTGCATGTTATTTTTCTGATGGATAGCCAGTTTTGCAACGTCTTTGAGGGCTTCAGTTTCTGCTTTATAGTTGTTTGAGAATTTCCCAGTAGCTATTGACTTGGTGATCTCTTCCTGGTTATTCAGCCACAAGAACACACCTCCTCCTCCATTTCTGGTGGCATTTGTAGCAGAGCCATTTGTGTATATGAGTGACCATGAGTCCTGCGGGTAGTTGTCGTTTGTGTGTTTTTCTGCTATGTGTATTCTCTCTGTGTCTGTCTGGGTGCCTTTTTTCATGATTCCTATTAAGTCTTCCTTAAGTTCTGATATTTTGTGCTTCCCATGAGGAGTCATATTAGTTGGGCTTATGGAATACGGCATTGTCTGGGACAATACTGGGTCACTAATTGCCAGTTCTTTAGAGATTATAGCGAGGTTGCTCCTCTTTAGTCTTCCTTTTCCAAAACCAGTTATTCTTTGGTGCATGGAGTGGCTAGAGAGTCTTTTATATTTCTCCGCTTGTTGCATTACTTTAGTTTTCCGTCTGTATTCTAAGGGTTATAAAACTGTTACTGTTACTAGAGTCTCGATAGGTGTAGATTTCATAGCACCAGTGATGATACGGGCAGCTTGGTTTTGTGTTCTGTTAATTTTGCTAAACTGTGATTTGGAAGCTGTAGCCCAAGCTGTGACTCCATACTCTAGGACTGGTCTTACTCTTCCTACGTATAGTCGTTTCAAGATATAGATGTCTGCTCCCCAGTCCGTTCCTTCCAATTTCTTCATAATATCTGTTCGTTTTTTGGTTCTTTTGTTTGCTTTGTCTATCTGATTTATCCATGCCATTCTGCGATCCATGGTGACGTTAAAATATGTTGGGTTTTGGTCAATATGAAGTATGTGGTCTTTTGTCTTCAATTTTTCAGAGAGTGTGTTTCTTGATAGGCTGAAAATTGGTATGTAGTTTTTTTTTTCCGTTAATTGGTAGTAACCAGGTGTTCGTCCATTTTTCAAGTTTTCCTATGGCATCTTGCATTCTGAAGCTAGCCACTGATATAGATTCTTCACGTGCCCATACCGCCAGGTTGTCTGCGTACATTGCTGAGTGTATTCTGGGTGGAATGTCCATTGCGATGTCATTTATGAAAATTAAGAAGAGCGTTGGGGATAGGACTCCACCTTGTGGGACACCTTGTTCGATTCTGGCTTTCTTACTTAGTTGTCCATGTACTTGTACTCCACCTTGTGGGACACCTTGTTCGATTCTGGCTTTCTTACTTAGTTGTCCATGTACTTGTACTCTGGCCGTTCTGTCTTGTAGGTATTGAGATATCCAATTTAATAAACGGCCTTGGATGCCAAATCTGAGAAGCTTGTTCTTTAATCCTTTTCTCTATACCCTGTCAAAAGCCTTCTCCATGTCAACCCAAACTGTCAATGTGTGTTTCTTTTCTTGTATAGCATCTTCTATTTCCTGTGCGATGTAGGTGATAGGTATTCAGTTGATCTGTGCTGATGGAAGCCACTTTGTTGTACGATTTGTTGTTTTGTCTCCAAATGTCACATGAGTCTTCTGTTGACCAGTCTTTCCATGAGTTTACTCAGGCAGCTCAGTAGGCTAATTGGTCTATAGCAACTTGGGTCCATTGGGTCTTTTCCATGTTTGAGGATGTGCACCGTAATGGCTTCTTTCCAGGTTGCCGGCATTTGACTTCTCTTCAAGCTGGCATTTATTATCCTTAGAAGCTGGCCCTTGGCTTTCTGTCCTAGTTTTATGAGCATTTCGATGGTCATTCCGTCTTTTCCAGAGGAACTCGTAAGCTTAAATCCTTTGAGGGCTACATCTAGTTCTGTTGGTGTAAAGATGGTCGTCTGGTGTTCTTCTGGTGCTAAAGGCATGTGTTTTGCATCTCGGTTTTCTTTTCTTGCAGCTTTCTGTTGGTCTTTTGGAACGCTTATTCTACTTATGTTTCCGTAAGTTTCTATCAGTATGTTTACTGCCCTTTTGTCTGTGTGGATGTTATGATTGTGTGCTAATGTTATTGGAGATCGGCAGTTGTTTTCATCGCTCAGAGCTTTCGCAAGTTTCCAGAGTTTGTGTCCATTTTTGTCTAGATTGAGGCTCTCAGTTTTGTCTTTCCAGCTCTGTCTTGCTGATATCTTGACCTCTCTTCTGTATTTGGCAGAGGCTGCTTTATAGGCTATGTTGCTCTCTGTGCTTTGTGATGTTTCAGCTAGGTCTCAGGCAGAGTTCAGTTCCTCTTCTAGTTCAGGACCCGCATTGTATCACGCTCTAATTATGTATATGTTATATAAGTCAACAACAGAACTGATACGATGCACTGTAGATAGAAGATTGTAGTAGGACATGATCGTCTACGCCAATCGGTATGGCACATGATGATGATATTATATAAATCGAGAGAGAGGACGAAAGATATGAACACGAAAAAGAACATTTGAGATGTTTTTGTTAGCTGGTGAAATATAAAAAAATTGTGGCTCTATTATTTATAACTTTCAATTTGTATTTATTTACTTTATTTCATTTTACAAATTGTATCAGGTACGAGGTATTTTAAAGTAACTTAGTTATGAAGACTGAACTTGAAAACTGTCATCTGAGTAGTCATTGTGGATTCTTCCCGCCCTCGAACTGGAGACAGATTTGGGCTGCGTGTACGTCAGTTCATCCAATAGCTGATCAAATCTTGGGAACATATTACCACCAGCACGGTTGATGCCATCTTGAGAGTAGTAATCCCCGGATGCAAATCTTCCTGCTGGAAGTGACTTCTTGTAGCGACCTCCTCTGGGAGCTGGCCTGTAGAATGATATGGGATTAGATATTGGGGAGAGCTCACAAGCGTAGGCGGTGTTCTCGCCAACATTAACATCTAAAAATAACATAAGACGGTGCGATGAGACAAGTTGCCACTGGAATTTAACTAGTTATTTCTAGAATTGTTGCTTTACTCTTTTTTCTCATTAATTCGACATTAGTATGAACGTTCCCTAAATTCAGGAGAGCCACGAGGAAAACTGGGAAGGACTTGTGAAGCAGTTTATCGTTTCATAGGGAATAAGAGAACAAAGAAGTATGTGTTAGCACTTGGAAAAATTGACAGACAAACAACAATAGAAAAAAACGAAGAACAATATATGGTCCGAAGTGGGATCGAACCCGTACTCAGTGGCACCGCGCCTTGCCACGAGAAGCCGAACGCTTGGCACACTGCCACGCAGCCAACTAAAAAATTGGCTATTGCAGCAGTGTCTTGCACGAAAGGCGATCTCAATGACTATAGCATAGGGTAACGATCACAGACCGGAAATAAATTGTATATTTGTACTTTCCTATTAATGCAAGTATCTCCCAGTAGGGCTGAATGTGGTATTTTCGATGGGAGATCTCAGTGTTTACGGACAGTTGTTCAATAAACGATTAGGATAATCCGACGACCAATTAACTAACATTATTTGAGCAGAAAAAAATGCAAGAAAACTATCATCATCCAGCGCTGTGACTTAGCTGATATATATCATCATCATCATTATGTGCCATACCGGTTAGCGTAGGCGATCATGTCCTTCCACAATCTTCTATCTACATTACATCATATCAGTTCTGTTGTTGACTGCTTTTTATGCCATGAAACCAAGCCATCTGGTATTTTCTCTCTTTGTCGTCCGCGATATCTCTTTCTTTTTATTTTGCCTGTTGTAACCAAGTATTCCAACTTTCCTCTTCTCATGATGTACCCGTAAAATCTTGATTGTTTCTTTCTGATGTTTTTTAGGAGCTCTCTTTTTGTGTTGGCCTCTTTGAGAACTTCCTCATTGGTCTTTTTAGCTGTCCAGTGAACTTTCAACATTCTTCTGAGAAATCCCATCTCTGTGGCCTCTAATCGTCTTTTCATTTGTTTGTCTACTGTCCATGATTCGCTTCCATAGGTCAGAATTGGTTCTATTTAGCACCGATGAACTCTCTTTCTCATTTCTATCGACATATTTGTTGCATAAGATATTTTTCATTTTCTGTAATGCTACTTTGGCCTGAGCTATTCTGCTGATATATATATACGATCAATTATTTTAAAATATTACGTTCTATTACAATATATGACGAATTAAACTGACTCCTCAGCCATAAATGGGTACCAGAATTCTCTTTGTGAATGTAGAGCGGCCTGACGAGATACCGACCAAAGCAGTCATTGAATCGATCATTTGAAAAATGTGGACACTAACACCATATTCCTAATACCACGGGGAGAACCTTTTATTTATTTCTTTTACTTGTAAAAATACTTTTAGTTTCGGTCGTTACTATTGTTTTTAATGTTAGCTTTGGACTTTTAACAACTTGTCATCTATTTTATTGGTGATTGTATACCCAGAACATTTTTTGATCTGTTCAGTCATGTCATATCCGCAAAGCCGAAAAATCATTTTTAAAAAGTAAAAAGCCCCCGTCACGCCAAGTGGTGTATAGGGAATATGGTGTTAGTGACCATAAATTGTACAGACCTTCAGCGCATGATTTTTGGGGTAGTGTGGTCGGCATTACGCCCGCGCCGCTTTACTATCCCAGAAAAAAAATCCGGTACCCATTTAAGCCTGGGTGAATCCAGAAGCCGTCGCTTGGGATAGACCCCTACCCCTTGTCCTTTGTAGTCCATTTCACTAACCACTGAGCTGTCGCGACTCTCAGAAAAAAAAATCTTATTTTTAGTTATTTATTTTTACTGTTGTCATCGCGAGAAACGTTCTGCCCACGTTAAGTATTCCCCCACCTAAAACTGTTTAATTAATACTTCCAAGGTATCATAGTGACTATATCAAATTTGTAATACCCTTTGAATAAAATTTCAAAATTATCGTCTCTCTTCTTTTCCTATTCTTCTTTCCTCATTTGAGTTTCAACGACAATATTTGTAGTCTTTTGCTCTTCTTTTGGCCTCTTCTGCTATTATGCTTCCTAGTGTTTCTAATATTCTATCAACTCATCATTTTTCGTGGACGGCCCTTGCTCTCGTAACGTTTATTAAAAGCTCGTTGTGTTGTATTTTCATCTTTTTGTCTCATCATGTGACCAAACAACTATCTGTTGATTATTTATGTATTCAATGGCGGGAATAAGTCCCAGCTTTTAAAAAATCATTTCTTCTCTTCTGGTTTTATCTCTCATGGTATTTCCTGTCTTTCGTCTAACATTTACTTTCTGTGTGGTTATATTTTGCAATCTATATGATAATATGCAATCCATTTTTGACAATAGAAACCAGAAAAAGAGTTCCTAAATGTTATGTAGAGCTAGTCTTAACATATGGATGTGAATCATGGACAATAGGACAACAGACAAGAAAATCACTGGAGTCTGTACAAATGTGATTTTACAGAAGAATATTGAGAATACCATGGACAGCTAAGAAGAGTAATTAAAACGTTCTGAAAGAGGCCAGAGCAAAAAGAGAGCTAATTTCCAATATTAGGAAGAAACAATCATCATTTTTTGGCCATGTAATGAGAAGAGAACAACTGGAATATATTGTAACAACTAGGGAAAATTGAGGGACGAAGAGATAGAGGGACGCAAAGAGAAAAACTACCAGACAGCTTAAGAGAATGGCTCGGTAGAAGGTCAACAACAGAAATGATAAATAACTGTCGTGATCGAAAGTTGTGGAGAGACATGATCACCTACGCCAGCAGGCCCGGTATTTGATGATGATGATGTGGTTATATTTCTTATTGTTCTTGTGTTTAGTGTAAAAGCCTAGCTTTAGAGCACAACGCTGAAATGAATATTGTGTTGTAGAGTGCCCGTTTTACCACTAGGGGTAATTATTTGTTGGACAGCAGTGATGACATTTTTTCCAATAATTTGAAAAGCTTTATTGCATCTTGAATTTGTTTTTTCTTCTGTTTGAGAATGATCGTTTACCATTAGACTTCCTATATATTTAAATTCCTCCGATTGCTTTAGTTGTCTGCCATCAATTATTATTTTCTCCATCTACTTTAGTTATCTGCCATCAATTATTATTTTCTCCATCTGCTTTAGTTGTCTGCCATCAATCATTATTTTCTCCATCTGCTTTAGTTGTCTGCCATCAATCATTATTTTCTCCATCTGCTTTAGTTGTCTGCCATCAATTATTATTTTCTCCATCTGCTTTAGTTGTCTGCCATCAATTATTATTTTCTCCATCTGCTTTAGTTGTCTGCCATCATTCATTATTTTCTCCATCTGCTTTAGCTGCCTGCTATCAATCATTATTTTCTCCATCTGCTTTAGTTGCCTGCCATCAATCATTATTTTCTCCATCTGCTTTAGTTGCCTGCCATCAATCATTATTTTCTCCATCTGCTTTAGTTGCCTGCCATCAATCATTATTTTCTTCATCTGCTTTAGTTGCCTGCCATCAATCATTATTTTCTCCATCTGCTTTAGTTGCCTGCCATCAATCATTATTTTCTCCATCTGCTTTAGTTGTCTGCCATCAATCATTATTTTCTCCATCTGCTTTAGTTGTCTGCAATCAATCATTATTTTCTCCATCTGCTTTAGTTGCCTGCCATCAATCATTATTTTCTCCATCTGCTTTAGTTGCCTGCCATCAATCATTATTTTCTCCATCTGCTTTAGTTGCCTGCCATCAATCATTATTTTCTCCATCTGCTTTAGTTGCCTGCCATCAATCATTATTTTCTCCATCTGCTTTAGTTGTCTGCCATCAATCATTATTTTCTCCATCTGCTTTAGTTGTCTGCCATCAATTATTATTTTCTCCATCTGCTTTAGTTATTTGTCATCAGTCATTATTTTCTCCATCTGCTTTAGTTATTTGTCACCAGTCATTATTTTCTCCATCTGCTTTAGTTGTCTGCCATCAGTCATTATTTTCTTCATCCTCTTTAGTTGTCTGCCATCAATCATTATTTTCTCCATCTGCTTTAGTTGTCTGCCATCAATCATTATTTTCTTCATCCTCTTTAGTTGTCTGCCATCAATCATTATTTTCTCCATCTGCTTTAGTTGTCTGCCATCAATCGTTATTTTCTCCATCTGCTTTAGTTATTTGTCATCAGTCATTATTTTCTCCATCTGCTTTGGTTGTCTGTCATCAATCGTTATTTTCTCCATCTGCTTTAGTTGCCTGCCATCAATCATTATTTTCTCCATCTGCTTTAGTTGTCTGCCATCAATCATTATTTTCTCCATCTGCTTTAGTTGCCTGCCATCAATCATTATTTTCTCCATCTGCTTTAGTTGTCTGCCATCAATCATTATTTTCTCCATCTGCTTTAGTTGTCTGCCATCAATCATTATTTTCTCCATCTGCTTTAGTTGTCTGCCATCAATCATTATTTTCTCCATCTGCTTTAGTTGCCTGCCATCAAACATTATTTTCTCCATCTGCTTTAGTTGTCTGCCATCAATCATTATTTTCTCCATCTGCTTTAGTTGTCTGCCATCAATTATTATTTTCTCCATCTGCTTTAGTTATTTGTCATCAGTCATTATTTTCTCCATCTGCTTTAGTTATTTGTCATCAGTCATTATTTTCTCCATCTGCTTTAGTTGTCTGCCATCAATCATTATTTTCTCCATCTGCTTTAGTTGTCTGCCATCAATCATTATTTTATCCATCTGCTTTAGTTGTCCGCCATCAATCGTTATTTTCTCCATCTGCTTTAGTTGTCTGCCATCAATCATTATTTTCTCCATCTGCTTTAGTTATTTGTCATCAGTCATTATTTTCTCCATCTGCTTTAGTTGTCTGCCATCAATCATTATTTTCTCCATCTGCTTTAGTTGTCTGCCATCAATCATTATTTTCTCCATCTGCTTTAGTTGTCTGCCATCAATCATTATTTTCTCCATCTGCTTTAGTTGTCTGCCATCAATCATTATTTTCTCTATCTGCTTTAGTTGTCTGCCATCAATCATTATTTTCTCCATCTGCTTTAGTTGTCTGCCATCAATCATTATTTTCTCCATCTGCTTTAGTTGTCTGCCATCAATCATTATTTTCTCCATCTGCTTTAGTTGTCTGCCATCAATCATTATTTTCTGCATCTGCTTTAGTTGTCTGCCATCAATCATTATTGTCTTCATCCTCTTTAGTTGTCTGCCATCAATCATTATTTTCTCCATCTGCTTTAGTTGTCTGCCATCAATCATTATTTTCTTCATCCCCTTTAGTTGTCTGCCATCAATCATTATTTTCTCCATCTGCTTTAGTTGTCTGCCATCAATCATTATTTTCTCCATCTGCTTTAGTTGTCTGCCATCAATCATTATTTTCTCCATCTGCTTTAGTTGTCTGCCATCAATCATTATTTTCTCCATCTGCTTTAGTTATGGAAACAGCCATAGATTTTAGAAGCAGTGATCTCTGCAATATGTGCCATTTTGGCACGCAAGGTTTCTGTTTTTTGAGATTGTGGTTCTGCCCTATGTGCCGTCTTCGGCTCGAAAGGACAATAGATAGATAGATAGATTTAGTTGTCTGCCATCAGTCATTATTTTTTCCCCATCTGCATTAGTTTTCTACCATCATTCGTTATTTTGATGTTCCGCTTTTTCTTACGTGATGTTTGTTCATGATATATGTTTTTTGTGTGTCGATTTTCATGTTGAATTTACTATGTCTATTTAAGTGTTCTTGTAGGTCGTCTAATGCTTTATCTATTAGTGCCTGTTTGTCTGCGAATAGACGCTCGCCACTCTACTCTGTCTCATATGGGTTGGCTAGCTTACATATGTAGTCCATGTATATAATGAACAATAGGGGAGATAATACGAACCCCGATCTTATTCCTGTTCTAACTTCAAAGTGATCTATGTAGTCATCAGCTGTTTTGGCTGTGCAGCTGTTGATATAGAGGCTTGTACATAGGTTGATTAAGTATTGAACTACTCCATATGTTGGTAATATGTCCCATAATTGTTCTCTGTTATCTCTGTCAAAAAGCTTGTCCATGGTCTGTGAAAGCTAGATGTGACGTGTTGTGCTAGAAATGTACCTTGCATTCACACGTCGTAATGCCACGACATTATTCGTTATGCTACACACATTTATCTATAGTTTATAATATAAACATGATATAGATTATGAAAATATTATGTAACTGTTAATAGTTTCTGTTCTATTCTATTATATCCACGGAAATAGTTTCAAATTAGCTAGGAATTTCGCATATAAGTTCCACCACTCGTCAAAACATTTCCCAAATTGCATCGATAAATTCCGTTGACAAGGTCGCTCCATGCACATCTTAAAGAACTGCACAGACAATGATTACAAAACTCCTTAGTCGCCTCTTACAACATGGGTGGTAGGTAACAGTGACCCTCTTCTTTTTTCCTCTTACCGTAGGGGCCCCGATAATCACACGTAAAAGTAAAGAGCCCCCGTCACGCCAAGTGGCGTATATGGAATATGGTGTTAATGACCATACATTTTACAGACCTTCAGCACATGATTTTTGGGGTAATGTGGTCGGTATTACGCCCGTGCCGCTTTACTTTCTCCCCCCCCCCCCCCCCAAAAAAAAAAAAAAAAAAAAAAAAATTCCAGTACATATTAAAGGCTGGGTGAACCTTGGAAGCCGTTGGTTGGGATCGAACCCTACATCTTGTTCTTAGTAGTCCAGTTCACTAACCACTGAGCAATCGCGGCTCCCTGGTTATCACACGGTTAATAGTTAATAGAATTACATTTTGATAATAGTTGCAAACAGGAAACAATGACCACCCGTTGCATCTTCTAACATAATTGATCGATCGCCAGTATGATATTACAATTAGTTTAGCTTCTAACGAACTCTTTTCACTAGTAGTTTAAAGTATATTTTTATGGACAGAGAAACGGACAAACCACGTCCATTTTACCAAATTAATATTTCAGAAGAAGAAAAAAACACTGTAGTAAAGTTAAAAAAAAAAAGGGTCGTATAACACGATATGATGACCTTGAGAGGAGCACTATGATGGTCATGATACCAGGTAGACCTGAGAGAAAGAGAGGAGGAAGATGAAGGTGGGTTAAACATATCACAGGTGAGCTGGGATTGACTGCTGCAGACGCTGGGCATCTCGCATAGGACATAGAAAGAGCCATAATATGAACTAAATTCCGTAAGGGGTAAGCTACATTAGCACGATAATATGATTTTATTTTTAATGGAGCTTGTAGCAGGAGGCAGCTGGTTATTTAGAGGACGACGCTATAGAGCTAGTGTTTCGGCCCATTAGCTTTTTGACACCCTAAAGTGGCGGGCACGTCTAGGTCATGACTCCCAGACGTTGGTCTCCTTCTACACTGTGAGCCTGAAAGCTCGCGGTCCTGGCTGAACATACTGTCAAACTAAACTACCGGCATATAATGGTTTAAATTGTCAGGAAGTTTCCAGAGACTGTGGACATTTGTGTCTCAGAATAAGTGGTTTTGTGGTAACCTAACTCTCGCCGACTTCAGCGTCACAAGATCCCATGTTTAGCCTTAATGGATAACAACGAAAAATGATCTTTACCAACGCTGTAGAGTTCTTGCATCTGAATAGAAACCATCTTCAGTACTTTCGCTAGCATTTGGATGCGGTGGCTAGAAAGAGAATCTTTTATTTTCGTTCGCCAGCTTTCACTCTGGCGGAGTCCCCTGAGACTAAGGACTGAATTGTGCATGTTAATTCGTGTTTTTTTTTGTAGCAGCCACGTACACAGGGGTTCCTCGCCGCACAGGCAGATAACTACGTCTTCGTAGGTATTCATTTTTTGTTTTCGTCGATGAGTAATTGGCATTTCAAGCCAGGCCTCGCTGCTAAGACCAGAAGTAGTTGCCGCAGAAAGAAATGATAAATAAAAATCCAAAGCAGAATCGAACCCGTACTCAGTGGCACAGCGCCTTGCCACGAAAAGCCAAACTGAGTGGCAGTGTTCCCTAGCGTTTGGCTTTTCGTGGCAAGGCGCTGTGTCACTGAGTAGGGTTCGATCCTGCTTTGGTCCATATATTGTTCTTTTTTTTCTGTTGTTGATTATTTGTCATTTTTTCCGAGTGCTGTAAACCTTACCTCTTCCTTTGAATTGATTCGCTGATTATCGCCTCGGAAGTTTCCCTCTATAATAACATTCATTTATTATTATTTGTCTCCATTATCTAGCTATCTTGGAATAGCCTCGGAAGTTTCCCTCTATAATAATATTCATTTATTATTATTTGTCTCCTTGTTGGCATTCACTAGCTTTACATCTCTAGCAAAGTTCCGTGCGACTGAATTTTGCGTGAATATAACTTTTTCATATTTTTCATACTTGCATCTGTGTGTTCAGGTGTTTCCCGCCATACAGGCATATATCCTCCGACTTCAGAGGTACTCTCATATTTTAATCGTCGAGATATTCAACGTTTTGGGTAGATTTTTCCTATTAATTTGGCCTGGGCAGCAGCCAGTTTTTGGCCTACTCTTTGATTTCCAACTGCTATGGGTTCTTTAACGTGCGCAGAATGCACACGGGACCATCTGTTTTTCGCCGTTTTCTGAAAGGGTTAGACATATGATCTCACTACCCAGAGAGGGTTAGACATAGGATCTCACTACCCAGAGAGGGTTAGACATAGGATCTCACTACCCAGAGAGGGTTAGACATAGGATCTCACTACCCAGAGAGGGTTAGACATAGGATCTCACTACCCAGAGAGGGTTAGACATAGGATCTCACTACCCAGAGAGGGTTAGACATAGGATCTCACTACCCAGAGAGGGTTAGACATAGGATCTCACTACCAAGAGGAGGTTAGACATAGGATCTCACTACTCAGAGACCCGATATGGGTAAAGTCACGGATTCAATTTTATTTTTTAATTTTATTAATTTTCTTTTCTACCTATCTCTGGGAGCCGCGATAGCTCAGTGGTTAGTGAACTGAACCTAAAGGACAAGTGGTAGGGTTCGATCCCAACCGACGGCTTTCGGGTTCACCCAGCCTTAAATGGGTACCGGATTTTTTTCTGGGAAAGTAAAGCAGCACGGGCGTAATACCGACCACATTACCCCAAAAATCATGTGCTGAATGTCTGTAAAATATATGGTCACTAACACCATATTCCCTATAGGCCACTTGGCGTGACGGGGGTACTTTACTTTTTTTACTACCTACCTCTGGTGGGAATCGAAGCCAGGATCTTCTTGTCAAGAGGCCGGCGTCTTACCTGTAGACCATTCTCTTTTCCTTATTCGTTGTCTTTTTGGACTTATTCAAATCTTAAGGGGGAAAATATTTTTTCAAAAACCATACAAAGGCACTTACCTGTTGTTGCTGTCACGTCCATACCTGGGCAAGGGAGGTTGTCTTCTGAACTCCTCTCTAGGTTCATCAAAGATGGAGTTTAAAACAGCCTGGATTTCGCTGTGAGACAATCGTTGATTTTCTTGGTCATCGAATGACCGTCCTTGGCGTTCGAAACTGTTTGAGCCATAATTGGAAGGCCTAAGAGAAATTGATTTTGTTTTACAAAATTAGATTAATTATTGTCATTATTATAGCACATTAGTTCAATGCCGCCTTTAAAAAATGTGTGACTAATTCCCAAGTAACTTTATATTAATATTCTTTAGGTCGTCTTCTTATTTCCTTCCTCATTGACCTACAACCCTCTCATCATCTAGTTGCATGTCCTTTTGCAAAATGTTGCTGTCACTACAGCCAGTATGAAGGAATCTCCTGTCGCTAGTCAGATATCCTGATGTCTGTATTGTCAAGTTCAATGTCTCTCTCATGTCTTAAAACATCTACTTATTGGTCTATCCTTGTCTCTTTCTCACAGAGCTATCATTTCATTATTGTATTTCCAGATCACGGTGTCTTTTAATGTGGCCGCCATATTTAAATTTCCTCTATACAATGTTGTTCATAAACCAGTTATCCTCAATGTTTAGGTTTTTTAATGTCTCCATTTCACGTTTCCAATGTATTTTAAGAATGTGAATGTAGCATTTTCTTCATTCATGTTTACAAGTTTGTCCATGTTTCGCAACCATATTTGTGCTATCGTGAAGACAATGTATTTAGTAGTTTAAATTGTACGACTTTCTTGGTATTGGTATTTCATCTTCTTGTGGAGTTATAATTTACAATCCTTTGCTATGTTGGTGACCTTTCCTGTTAATTATTTTTACAATGTCTCTAATATTCAATCAATCCAATTTTATGCTCTGTCGTTTGGTCTACACTTGTATTCACGTAGCGCTTGTTGACGACTGTTTATCACATTTAGTTCTTTCTAAAAAAATCACAAGCCCAAGCCATTTTATCAGTTTTCTTTTTAAGTATTCAAAAAAGGGCAATCAATACATGTGAGATGCGATGCTTGAGAAAAGTAACAAACAACACAAGAAGAGATAGAATACCCAATGAAACCATAAGAAAAATGGTAGGAACAAAGCCCTGCCAAGAATATATAGAACAACAACAACTTAAATGGTTTGGCCACCTGGTCAGAATGAATCCTCACCAATCACCATCAAGGGCGTTCTTCTCAAGAATGCATGGAAAAAGACCAAGAGGAAGACCCAGAAGAAGATGGATAGATGCAGTGACAGAGACATGTAACAACAAAGGAAAATTTACTAATTCAGACAGTTCGAGCAGCTCAAGAACGACAAATGATATAACAACGACACCTTTTATGTATCAGTGAAAAGTGAAAAGAAGAAGAAGAGGAAGAATAAAGGGCAATATTCTGTCATTTTTAAATTCTTCACTTGTGGTCTTATATTGCAGTTTCCTGTTACGCGTCTAACTCATTTCGTATACATGAAGGCTACTTTTCTGTTGTTTTAAAAAAAAAAATTAATATCGTAATTTGCATGACAATAGACAAACAAATGAAAAGACGATTAGAGGCCGCAGAGATGGAATTTCTCAGAAGAATGTTGAAAGTTCCCTGGACAGCTAGAAAGACCAATGAGGAAGTTCTCAAAGAGGCCAACACAAAAAGGGAGCTCTTAAAAAACATCAGAAAGAAGCAATCAACATTTTTCGGGCACATCATGAGAAGAGGAAAGTTGGAATACTTGGTTACAACTGGCAAAATAAAATGAAATAGAGATCGCAGACGACAAAGAGAGAAAATACTGGATAGCTTGGTGTCATGGCAAGGAAAACAGTCAACAACAGAACTGATACGATGCACTGCAGATAGAAGATTGTGTAGGGACATGATCACCTACGCCAACCGGTATGGCACATGATGATGATGAATGTGCTAATTACATTCTGTCAATAGAGCTGGTTTTTGCCATGAATAGACTGTAATAGTTCAGCAAAACAAGCAACAAAATAGTCGAACTAGAAGGAGAAATCGCGTAACATATGGACAACACAAATCAGAACAACGTTTCGGCGCAATAGGCCTTCAACAGGAACATGTATTAATTTTTTTTTTAATTCAATAATAAAAAAAACGAACTAGAAGGAGAAATCACGTAACATGTGGACAACACACATCAGAACAACGTTTCGGCATTCAACAGGATTGTATTAACAATTTTAAAGAATCAATAATTAAAAAATCGAACTCGAATGAGAAATCACTTAACAGCTGGACAACATAAATGAGACAAATGTTGTTACGTATAGCTTTAATAATACAGTTTCTTTTCATTTTTTTTTCTATTTAATTTTTTTCATTTTTCCTCACTATAGCTTCATTGCGGGAGCCGCGATAGCTCAGTGGTTAGTGAACTGGACTACCACGGACAAGGGGTAGGGTTCGATCCCAACCGACGGCTTCCGGGTTCACCCAGCCTTAAATGGGTACCGGATTTTTTTCTGGGAAAGTAAAGCAGCATGGGCGTAATACCGACCACATTACCCCAAAAATCATGTGCTGAAGGTCTGTAAAATATAGGGTCACTAACACCATATTTCCCTATACGCCACTTGGCGTGACGGGGGTACTTTACTTTTTTTACTTTTATAGCTTCATTGCAGCTACACATTTTCATGCATTCATGTGCATTTTTTTGCCCTGACACTACAAAATACTCACCGTTTGCCAAGTCGCAGCATCTGAAGTCCACGGTTTAGCCTCATCAAGTTCAACGCCCTGTTGTCTGTGTCATCTCTAGACTTATCATCCATTTGTTGGTCAATTTCAGCCAAACTGCAACCTTAGAGAAATAGAGATAATTATGGAATTATGAGAGCTGGGAGTTCAAGTCATAACAGAACTACTCAATGACATATATAACACGGGACACATACCAGAAGATCTACTAAAATCTATCTTTGTTGACATACCGAAAAAGTCAGGCGCCACTGATTGTGAAGACCATTACTCTATTAGTCTCATGAGCCTTGTGACGAAAATATTACTAAGAATCATCATGAGACGTGTAAGGAACAAAATAAAACCAGAAATAAGTGAGGAATAATGTACATTTGTGGAAGTAATTGGCACCAATAACGCAATATACATCCTGAGAACATTGTTATAAAGAGCTATAGAGGTAAAGAACGATCTATACATGCGCTTTATTGACTACACAAAAGCATTTGACAAAGTAAAGCATGTGGAAATAATCAATATGCTGGAGAAATTAAACATTGATGGCAAAGATCTGCGAATCATAAAAAAATATATGCTGACAACAAACAGCAGATATAATAATTAGCAACCAAACAGGAGAGTTCCAATATATAAAACAAGGAGCCAGACAAGGCTGTGTTCTGTCGCCGAATTTGTTTTCATTTTATGGTGAAAATATGAAATCAATAGTAGTTATAAACGAAATTGAAGTCAACGGTCACAACATAAACAATGTGCGGTATGCGGATGACACAGTCTTAATAGCAGAGATAGAGAATGAACTACAAGAAATGATAGACATAACTGTAAAAGAAAGCAACAAGAAAGGTATCAGTCTGAATAGTAAGAAAACAGAAATAATAGTCATATCGAAGAAGCAGTTATCAATATAATACAGCATATAAAAAAAAAACAGGACAAATGTGAAATAAATGCAACGCGTCAAATACTCGGGCACAATAATAACATCAGATGGAATATGCAGCACAGAATTAAAAACCGGAATATCACAAGTGAAGGTAGCATTTCAGAAAATGAGAAACGTCTTATGCAACAAATCTATGTCAATAGAAATGAGAAAGAGAGTTCATCGGTGTTATGTAGAAACAATTCCGACCTATGAAAGCTAATCAAGGACAGTAGACAAACAAATGAAAAGACGATTAGCGGATGCAGAGATGGGATTTCTCAGAAGAATGTTGAAAGTTCCAAGAACAGCTAAAAAGACCAACGAGGAAATTCTCAAAAGAGGCCAACACAGTAAGGGAGCTCCTAAGAAACATCAGAAAGAAACAATCAAGATTTTACGGGTACATCATGAGAAGAGAAAAGTTGAAATACTTGGTTACAACTGGCAAAATACAGGGACAGAGAGATCGCAGACAACAAAAAGATAAATTACTAGATAGCTTAGTGTCATGGCTTGGAAAACAGCCAACAGCAAAATTGATACGATGCACGATGGGTAGGAGATTGTAGAAGAACATGATCGTTTACGTCAACCGGTATGGCACATGATGATGATGAAATTTGTTATTTTTTAAAATGTGGACATGATGCCATTCTTCATCATACGCTACGTTCACCAAACTACCACTTCTGTCCATCGTTCGCAGAGTTCACATTTATCGATAACTGCAAGATGCTATATTTTGAACTCTTCGGCCCGATGCATCCAACTTGAGCAAGGTACTTTTTGGTTGCTGCGTTGACTTTCATTATCAATCTTGTAAGATTGTTTTCAGACCCACATCGGGGAGGTATATTAGGATCTTGATCAGCTTTGGTTCACTGAACCTGGATAGGTAATCATATGAGTGGCTGGCCGCTTTCACCCCAGGTCCTGTTTGGTGCCCATGAAGTTGTCACAATTGATACTGAACTGCTAAGATGATAATCTAGAGAGCGTGGAGTCAAACAGCAGCAGAATATATTTGTACATGCACTTCACTTGTGCACTTGTATATAAATCTATCATAATTTGTCCCCGGGTCGTCGTCATTAATAGTCCACTCGTTTCCTGATCCCATAAACGAAAGACTCAGTAAAATGAGCAATGTCTGTAAGTTATTGCGTCCTTTAAGCCCAAGATTATTAATTGTATTTTTGTTCCAACTTGTTAAATTGTTCAATCTTCATTTTGTATGTGTCTTGTAATTGCATTATTTGTTTTCTTCTCTGTCCACACAATCCTGCCAATTATTCTATAAATCCATGTTTCAAAGACTTCAATTTTCTTTTCCTGTAATGTCCAGTTTACGAGCAGCAGGATTCGGCTCCCACATTGAGATAGAGCTGCTTGCATAGAACAGAGACAAATGACGAGATTTGATAAAAGATCTTTACAAGGATTGAAAACTTAGAATAAAAATTTAGATAAGATAAAGAGTATCTGGGTCTTTGCCCTATGGGCTGGCTACGGCTCGAAAGGTCAATAGCTGGATAGAATGTCTAATTTTCTGCACCGTTGACTAGATGTATAACACCTCATTATTCACAGATTCATGATTTTTTATCCTTCCTGCTCCGCTAGACGACACATAGGGGATTGTGATTTTTCGCAACTCCTCTCTATTCTAGGCGAGATGTTCGACATTATCCATGGAGTCTATGCCTTTGCTTCTCTTATAATGTTCACTTTAGTATCTCTAAGAACTTCCTCTTTTTCTGTATCCTAATATTTCCAAAATAAAAGCCTGTTTTAAAATTCTCTTGTATTTTTTCTCAACACATAACCGACAATTTTCCATCTTCTCTTTTTAATTGTAGACTAGATCGTTGGTTGCATGGCTATTTCTCTTATCTCTTTATTAGTTTTAAATTAATTCCATTGTACACAAGGCTTTTTAAGGTATTGGAAAGCCTTCAGTTTTTTTTCCCTCAATCTCTTTTGTTGTTTTCCAAATTTCACATGCGCAGGCAAGGGTTGATAATACATTTGAGTTGAATTATTCTAAGCTTAGTTTTCTTACTTAGTATTTTTGATTTCCATATTTTGATTCACAGATTTGATTACACATTAACAAAAAAATGTCTGTGTGAATCTAGATATCAACAGGCCATCCCTGTGCTCCAAAATGTTCCTGTCTAGTTCCTTTCATGGTGACAGATTTCGACTCCTGAGTCTATGTATAATTTATATGCTTGGAAGACATGCCCTGATGTCTTCGTCCCAGCTGGATATGTTTACTACGGGACGGTTGACACTTTCTCTTTGTAGAAGTGGGTGTTCGTTCGTCTGTAGAAGTGGGTGTTCGTTCATCTATAGAAGTGGCTGTTCGTTCGTCTGTAGAAGTAGGTTTTCAGTGAGTATTGGCCTATTTCGAAGTGTGAACATTGTTGTCTGTTTTTTTCTCTTGTCGGCTTCAGGATAGGATATCAGGACATCGGCTATTTCTTCTTGGTCTTCTTACATGTTGTTAAAAAACGAAAGCCATTTACTTTTCTATAACTGGAAAATTGAAGAGCAAATGAAGCTGAGGAAAAAGTGCTGAGGAAACTAGCATGTACTGAAGTTTTAAACAAACAAAAAGACATAGACATGTTTTGATTGACAAGCACCCCGATACTCAATGACAGATAATTGTTAAAATCATTATCAAAGCCTTTTTACGTTGCTTTATAATATATTGTTATTTTGTAAACAATTATACAGTAAATACTATATATTAAAATATATGGTAAATTACGCTTAGTCTTTGTCTAAATCTATCTCGTCCACCTGGTATTTTTCTTTTAAATGTGACTTCTAGCAAGTCTCTTTATGTTCAAGAAAATTCATTTTTTTGTTCCAAATAATTTAATTATTCTTTATTCATTTTCATGTGTTTTAAAACCTCATTATTTGTTCTATTCTATTAGTGTTCTATGATACATACCTGCTGAGCAAATGTTCTTCAGTCAAAATTAGTGATGATAAATTAAAATTACAATCTTACCTAACAGAACAGCAACAGCACCGAAACGAA
Organism: Megaustenia siamemsis; assembly: GCA_032433765.1. NCBI lineage: Eukaryota > Metazoa > Mollusca > Gastropoda > Stylommatophora > Ariophantidae > Megaustenia > Megaustenia siamemsis. The sequence goes on along the minus strand of JAVIAB010000083.1, from coordinate 124,303 downwards.
ACAGCGCTTCCAAGATTCCCATTGCACTAAATTTAGTCTACTGATTTTATTTCAATTTTATTTATTTAAAAAAAATGTTTTTTTTTCTTCAAGATTGACACCTACGCCGAAGACTACACTTGCCAGAATCTTCCAGAATGGGTTCCTTAAGCGCTATTTATAAAGCTCTACCTCTCACGGCTGTGCATTTTGCGTGAGCTTTCAAACCTTGCTGATTGGCCGAGACCAAAATGTTAACGCGTTGGCGAAAGTAAAGTCGCGCGTGGAGTTTCAAGATTAGGACCAATCGTTAAAGGTCATCTGTGTGGGAGAAAGTCTGAAATATCATTAATATAATGCCATTTGATTGGCTGATTTGTTAAATAAAACTCCCACGACTTTTGTTCTCGCGTGATCTGTAGAGTATAAAGCATTGAAAAGTGGGGGAAAAAAGGGGGTTGTGGGGGGTTGAGATGATGATGCTGATATTAGTAGAATCTTCTTCTTCTTCTACTACTACTTTTCAGCTCCCTGTGGAGCATAGGTCTTCAACAAATACTTTCCAAGCCGTTCTGTTCTTGTCATTCTTTTAAGATCATTCCTTTTCTTCTCCATCATCTTCATTTCTGCTTTCTTCTGTCTTCTCAGGGAATTCATTGGTCTTCCTCTTTGTCTTTTTCTCTGGGGATTCCAAAAAAGGGCATGTTGTGTAATACTCTCAGTTGGCTTCTGTAGTGTGTGTCCTATCCAGCGCCATCGTCTTCGCTGTATCTCTTTATCCACTGATATTTGACTGGTACATTTCCATAATTCTATGTTAGTGATTGTGCCCTGCCATTTCCATCCTTTTATTTTGCGTAAGCATCTATTAATGAAAGTCTGTATCTTCATGATTGTCATTTTTGTTGTTCTCCATGTTCACAGCCATATAATAAGACTGACTTAACATTGAAGTTGACCATTTTTATTTTAGTATTAAACCTAATTTCTGTGTACTTCCATATGTTTCCCAGCGCAACAAATGCACCTCTTGCTTTTGATATCTTTAATTTTGTATCATTTTGTGTTCATCACTCTTTGTCTATATTACTGCCCAGATATATGTAAGATTGTACGTATAACAGTAGAATGCGACGGAGTTAATATGAGTCTTTGACACTTATACTTTGGATGTGGCGACTGAAATATCTTTCTTTATTTCTTGCGTTCCGCTGGAAAAGTTGGGACACATACATCCTTGAAGCATTGCAACGTTAGAGAGATTTTGATATTAAGAACGTTTAGAGGGGCAACTTATTTTATTAAGTCATATACAGATTTTACACACACACACACACACACACATACACACACACACACACACACGCACGCACGCACGCTCACACACACACACACACATACGTGCATGAATGAAATTGAAACGTGATCAGCAGCTACCGAAAGAAGGAACTTTCAAGAGCGATATAAATCAGTAATTTCTGAAGTGGTTTGATAATTGTAGTCGTAGTTAGTCGAAGGCTCCGGTATCACTGCAAACGAAATAAAATCCATAATTGCTCAACCACCCATGCCAGTGGAATCATCCGAATTAAGATCTCATCTCATCGAAGGATCCTAACAAAGAAAGACAGATGCGGTCCAAATCAGAGCAGCTACAGCACACGCCAAAAGACATTAACGGTAGCAGCCTCGAAAGTGAACGCAACTGAACTGCCCTTCGTCATACGATATCTCATCCATTGTAAGCAATTGGAATATCGAAACATGATCCGAATGAAAAACACAGCTCACGGTGTGCACAGAGCACTAAGCTCAGTAGCTCCGGCAGCAAGCCAAACTCGGAAAATAAAGAAACTGCAACAAGAAATACTTTTCAGACAGAACCCCAACTGTTCCTGCCGTCTATCCGCTATATTAACCGGAAGTTCAAGTGGTTGATTTCCTTCACAAACTTTATTGTCTCAGCAAGTGTGGGCGCTAAATTTGCTGGTGGTGATAGAAGGCACTGAAATGATGTTGGAACGATAGAGAACTTTAATAAGTAGATCGTCTGACTTTTATGTTTATCTAAAAGACTGGAACATTAACGTGGGTAAAGGAAGTAGCGGAAATGCGCCGGTTTGCAGAGTTGTGTGCCGCTGATATTCATAACTTCTGCTTATTGTGGTAACCTCTCGCTGTCTCATCATCATTATTATGTGCCGTCTCCGCATCGAAGGTTAGCTACCATGGAGCGCCATTCCACTCTGTCTCTTGTTTTGATGGTGCAGATTGTCATAGGCTGAATTGTCCATCTTTTGATGACACTCGTCACAATCGTCACTCGTCACTCGTCCATGTTAGTCTTGGCCTGCTTCTGCCTCTTTTACCTTGTATTTTCCCTTCCAATATTACTGCTAGTAGGCTGTTGTGTCTTTTAACATGCCTCAAACATTTCATTTGTCTTGTTCTAATTGTTTTTAGTAGTTCTCTTTTCATTTTTAGTTGTTTTAAAACTTCATCGTTTGTTTTCTTTTCTTTCCATCCAATTCTACATATTCTTCTATAAATCCACATTTCAAAGGCTTCAATTCTATGTTCTGTTTTCTTGTCTAATATCCATGTTTCTGCACCATACAGGAATATTGAAAATAGGTAACATTTTGCTATTCTTAGTTTTAGCCCTGATGTTATTTATTTTGTTGCTAGTATACTTTTCATGGCATTAAAATTACATTTTGCCATATGTATTCTTTGGAAGCCGCGATAGCTCAGTGGTTAGTGAACTGGACTACAAAGGACAAGAGGTAGGGTTCGATCCCAACCGACAGATTCCGGTTCACCCAGCCTTTAATGGGATGCGAATTTTTTTTTCTGGGAAAGTAAACGGCACGGGCGTAATAAAAAGTAATAAAGTACCCCCGTCACGCCAAGTGGCGTATAGGGAATATGGTGTTAGTGACCATAAATTTTACAGACCTTCAGCACATGATTTTTTGGGTAATGTGGTCGGTATTACGCCCGTGCCGCTTCACTTTCCCAGAAAAAAATCCGGTAAGCATTAAAAGCTGGGCGAACCCGGGAGCCGTCGGTTGGGATCGAACCCTACCTCTTGCTCTTTGTAGTCCAGTTCACTAACCACTGAGCTATCGCGGCTCCAATAATTTGAGATATATGTTCGTGGATAATCAACCAATCAATCACATTGTCGGTCAACTGTATAGATCAATCACCGCTCAGATTTTCACAATGTCTTAATTTAATTGGTAACCGGTATTTTAATTGGACAAGCACTTTCCAATGGAATGAACAAGCTTTGCCGAGCTAAGAATATGCGTGACTTTGGATAGAAACAAGGTTGCATCAAAGATGTTGTTTGATGTGCTGCTTAGCAACCGTGGAAAGAACTGGAAGGGAAAAAGGGCAATTAATTAAAGAGGGCTATTTAGGGTGAATATTGTGTGTTCTAACAACACAAGAAGAGATAGAATATCAAATGAAACCATAAGAAAAATGGTAGGAATAAAACCCTGCCAAGAATATATAGAACAACAACAACTTGAATGGTTTGGCCACCTGGTCAGAATGAATCCTCACCAATCACCATCAAGGGCATTCTTCTCGAGAATGCATGGGAAAAGACCAAGAGGAAGACCCAGAAGAAGATGGATAGATGCAGTGACAGAGACATGTAACAACAAAGGAAAATCACTAATTCTAACAGTTCGAACAGCTCAAGTATACAAATGATATAACCATGTTTCTTCGTTTTCTTCTTTCCATTCTTCTTCTCCCTTTTCATTTTCTCATAAACCACTTCGAGAGAATACTGTAATTGTTCGCGAGCTACTGGCGGCATTAACAATTATCGTGTGATGTTGGGTGTCCTTGACGCTATCACTATGTCTTTTAATGCCGCTGAATCAAACTTTGCAATATTTTTCTTATATGTTAAAAGTATGGTATCATAAGACATTCTCTTCGGGTTGGAAATGTGATTTCTCTCATTTGAGATTTATACTATGTCGAAAAAATTATAAACAGGACAAATTTGAAACAAGTGCAACATCTGAAATACTTGGGAACCATAATAAACATCAGATGGAAAATGCACCAGAGAAATAAAAAGCAGAATAGCTCAGGCCAAAATAGCATTTCAGAAAATGAAAAATATCTTATGCAACAAATCTATGTCAATAGAAGTGAGAAAGAGAGTTCATCGGTTTTATATAGAACTAATTCTGACCTATGGAAGCGAATTATAGACAGTAGACAAACAAATGAAAAGACGATTAGAGGCCACAGAGATGGGATTTCTCAGAAGAATGTTGAAAGTTCCCTGGACAGCTAAAAAAAAACCAATAAGGACATTCTCAAAGAGGCCAACACAAAAAGGCAGCTCCTAAAAAACATCAGAAAGAAACAATCAACATCATGAGAAGAGGAAAGTTGGAATACTTGGTTACAACTGGCAAAATAAAAGGAAAGAGAGATTGCGGATGACAAAGAGAGAAAATACTGGATAGCTTGGTATCATGGCATGGAAAACAGTCAACAACAGAACTATAGTTCGCTTCAGATTTTTTGCCTCACTTCAAAAAACCACAGCTCAGCAACCATTTGTGCTACAATGCTGATATTTTGCATGTAACCTACTGAATCTCATAACGTAATAGAAAAAATAAATTCATTGCAAACAAACTGCTGGTTTTTCTTGTGCGCTTGCTTACCAGGAGGATAAAAGTATGATTAAACTTGGGCACATTTGAATCAAAATTTAAGAGTATTTACCCCTTCCATATCACTTCAAGAATGATTTAAACATCTTCATTTGGGAATTTCCTTTATATGTTGGTGGGTAAAGGCACCGGTTTACACTATTAAATTGCAAATGTCAGATTTTTGTCAATATTTGCACATATGTGTAGCAAATTTCTCTTATATTCGGTGCGCAATTCTGGTTTTGCACTTACTGGATTAAAATTGTCAACTTTTTGTATCACGTCATTAGTATAACGTCACCAAAAATACAAAATCAAATTATTTACATAGGCGTGTTTTGTGAGTTGTGCCCTTAACAATGAGTTTAAAGTTGAAATTTGTTACTGAACAAAATATTACAAAGAAATTATATTTATATTTTTGTAGAGAGGCAAAACGAGGGAGTCTATATCACAGCATATCAAATCCTGAAAAGAGAACGATGCACGTGTTAGGTTTAAGTAAACGGTCGTTTCATAGATCAGTGAAAAATGTTCAATGTGAATGTTCAAGGAAAGAAAGAAGTCGAGGAAGAAAACATTTGTTAGACAGTTTTGACAGAGAACTTGTCCGCAGAGAGATTTGTAAAATGTTTGACTTAGGGGAAGAAGTTACCATAAGGAAACATAAGATTTGGCTTAAAAAGAACACCAGTATTGATGTATCAAAAACTACACTATGGAGAAGTGTGCGGAGTTTAGGCTTCACTTTTAGAAAATATTCTTGTGGAAGAAACATCATTTGCGAGAAACCTCATTTAGTAGCTGCAAGAAGCAAATATTTACGTGAAGTTAGACAAATGCGTAATGAAGATTATGACATTGTGTACTTGGACGAAACATGGATTAATGCCCACCACACAAATGAAAAAGAATGGCAGTCATTAGATGGGACTATTAAAAGGTATGTACCTAGCAGCAAAGGAAAGCGCCTTATAGTGGCACATGCTGGGAGCAAAAATAATGGCCTGGTGGAGAATGCTGAACTTGTTTTTATTGCAAAGTCAACTGATAACCAGGATTATCATTCAGAGATGAACAGTCATATGTTCAGAGATTGGATTAAAGACACTCTTTTGCCTTTATTAGATCGACCATCTTGTTTGATCATGGATAATGCATCTTACCATAACAAAGTGGCACAAGAAGATAAAGTTCCAACATCATCAAGCACTAAAGCTGAAATAAAGACATGGCTGACAAGGGAACAAATACCATTTAACGATATGTATCTCAAGCCTGAATTACTTTCACTTGTAAAACAGATACAACGGCCAAAGATATTTCAAATAGATAAATTAATTGAAGAACATGGTCATAGATGTTTGAGGCTGCCTCCATATCACTCACACCTAAATCCTATTGAATTAGTTTGGGCAAAGATCAAAGGGCAAGTAGCATCCGAAAATAAAACTTTCAAATTATCTGATGTTAAAGAGCTTACCAATGTTGCTATTTCAAACATAGACAAAGATTATTGGGCTAGTTGTGAAGACCATGTTATGGTTGAGGAAGATAAGTATTGGAGAAACGATGGTCTGTGGGTTATTCAACCAAAAATGGTAATACGTCTATTAGATTCGGCAGATTCTGAATAAAACTCATTTGTTTGAACTTACTGAAGTGACTTTGTTGGAGTTGGAAACTCTGGATACGGACCACTTCAGGAACTGTTTTTTTAGTGAGTTGACGATGTATTCTGTGTCTGTCAAGAAAATCACTGAACGCTGTATAAATGTGGTTTTACAGAAGAATGTTGAGAATACCATGGACAGCTAAGAAGAGTAATGAAAACGTTCTGAAAGAGGTCAAAGCAAAAAGAGAGCTAATTTCCAAAATTAGAAAGGAACAATCATCATTTTTTGGCCATGTAATGAGAAGGGAACAACTGGAATATATTGTAACAAATGCAAAAATCGAGGAACGAAGAGATAGAGGGAAGCAAAGAGAAAAGATACCAGACAGCTTAAGAGAATGGCTTGGCAGAAGGTCAACAACGGAAATGATAAATAACTGTCGAGATCGAAAGTTGTGGAGAGACATGATCATCTACGCCAGCAGGCACGGTACTTAATGATGATGATGATGATGATGATGATGATGATGATGATGATGATGATGATGATGATGATAACCTGACATTCTAGTCTGTATGTTCACTCTTGTCTATGACCAAAACATAACACCATCCAAAACACGTCTTTCTGAGTAAAACTGGAAGGACTTGATCAAATTGAGTCAATCATCAGTTTTGCATCTGTTAAAGCGTGGATTAAGATCGCCATATGATAACTTCCATCGACTCTAGAGTCTCAGACTCCTGTTTACGGCTGCAATAACAGCTTCAGTTTCACAATGTTAACGTCCCCAAGTGCTATCCTATAAAGCATGCATAATATCCTAGACCCACGCCTGCTTGAGAAAATTATTTGCGGCGGTCTCCACAAAAGTCTTAAAAACTGCGGCAAAATCCCACTTCTGAACAGTAAAATAGTACATACAATAGTAATGACATGCGTGACATATTTTTTTTTCCTCCGTGCGGTCATAAATTTCTAAAGATAAAGGGGGGGGGGGGGGGGGGGGAAATGTATTTCTTCGCAGCGTCCGTGAAACATGTAACTTCAGGTCGATCTTTAACGTTTTCTGTATTTCGACACGTCATTTGTGATTTTTATGGTGGCCTTGCTTAATTTATTGTTTTTATATTGTTCTTGAATGTAGTGAAATGTATTGTGGCTTCTAAAACTCCTTCTTAACTTAATAAAACATAATCTAGATACCAATCTTTTCAGATCGAGAGGGGTCGTTTGATAAATGGAAGTGACTGAAAAAAAATATAAAGTTTGTTTTATCTTTCATCATCATTGAGTGCCGTCTACGCATCGAAGGTTGGCTACCATGGAGCGCGATTCCACTGTCTCTTGCTTTGATAGTACAGGTTGTCATATGCTGCCTTGTCCGTCTTTTGATGTTACTTGTCCATGTTAGTTTTGGGTCTCTGCCTCTTTTACCTTGTATTTTCCATTTCAATATTATATTTAGACGGCTGCTGTGTCTTTTATCTAGCCCCAAAAATTTTATTTGAGATTTTCCACTTATCTTTCTTGGTTGAACTTTTATGTTGTACACCGGACCAATACACCGATAACCCAGTGCTGAAAGCGACCAGCGACTCACTCTCGATTGCATGAGTCAGGATTAATGAACCAAAGCTCATAAAGATCATCATCAAGTACCAAGCCTGCTGGCGTAGGTGACCATGTCTCTCCACAACTTTCGATCTCGACAGTTATTTATCATTTCTCTTGTTGACCTTCTGCCAAGCCATTCTCTTAAACTGTCTGGTATCTTTTCTCTTTCCTTCCCTCTATCTCTTCGTCCCTTGATTTTTCCAGTTGTTACAATATATTCCAGCTGTTCCCTTCTCATTGCACAGCCAAAAAATGATGATTGTTCCTTCCTAATATTGGAAATTAGCACTATTTTTGCTTTGACCTCTTATTTTCCATAAAACCCCATCTCTACAGCTTCCAGTGATTTTCTTGTCTGTTGTCCTATTGTCCATGATTCACAACCATATGTTAAGAGTGGCTTTACATAACATTTCAGAACTCTTTTTCTTGTTTCTATTGTCAAAAATGGATTGCATAGTATCTTCCTCATTTTTTTTTGGGAACCTACTTTTGCCTGAGTCATTCGCCATCTCACCTTTGTTGTACATCTACCATCTGAGGTTAACAATGCTCACCGATATTTACATTCATTTACCTGTTTTAATATTGTTCCACTTGTCTTTATTGTGCACTGACTGAGGTGATGTCTTTTTCTTTGTTGTTACCATTACTTGTGTTTTGTTGCTATTGAGGCTGAGGAGTCCTTTATTGTTGCTTTCTTTCACTATAATGTCTAACATTAAGATAAACATAATGCTTCTTATCCCCGCGTTAACTCTGAAATCAGACTAACCAATCTAACAAGTGCTTAGGGATTGAATGAAAAAAAAAAGTAAAGTACCCCCGTCACGCCAAGCGGCGTATAGCGAATATGGTGTTAGTGACCATAAATTTAACAGACCTTCAGCACATGTAGGGAGCCACGATAGCTCAGTGGTTAGTGAACTGGACTACCACGGACAAGGGGTAGGGTTCGATCCCAACCGACGGCTTCCGGGTTCACCCAACCTTAAATGGGTACCGGATTTTTTTTCCGGGAAAGTAAAGCAGCACGGGCGTAATACCGACCACATTACCCCAAAAATCATGTGCTGAAGGTCTGTAAAATATAAGGTCACTAACACCATATTTCCCTATACGCCACTTGGCGTGACGGGGGTACTTTACTTTACTTTACTTCAGCACATGTGGTCTGTATTACGCCTGTGCCGCTTAACTTTCCCAGAAAAAAAATCCGGTACCCATTAAAGGCTGGGTGAACCGGAAGTCGTCGGTTGGTATCAAGGCCTACCTCTTATCCTTTGTAGTCCAGTTCACTAACCACTGAGCTATCGCGGCTCCCCGCTTAGGGATCGAGGAAAGTTGAAAACCTGGCTCCTCAAAAATGATCACTCTGACGTCAGGTGTTTTGCACAAGATAGTTATCTCAGCCAGTTGTAAACCAAACCCGACCATAATTGCGTTCACTTAATGTCCTTTTGCGTGATGAGAAAAATAGAGGAATAAATGTCCGGCTAATGCAGAAGAAAAAATAAGAAGAAAATGATGCAGAGTATAGGACCTTCATATTTGCAGTCATTTAACTCTTTCCGTACGTTTCGACGCACCATGCGCCATGCCGATTTCGGTTGTGTACGTTTAGCCGCACAGTGCGTCACTCTCAATTTGATTAGTGTAAAAAGTCATTAAACCATATTATTATTACATGTCTTGTATCATCTTGGTATTGGTGAAATCGAATTCCTTGTTTAATTATCTAAAAATGCATATATAATATGTTATGGGTAAAATAAATATAAACATTTAGACTAATATGTGAAGACATGAACAATTTTGTCTCTGAAATCTCTACAGCTAATCTGATAAAAACCTTTCGTACTGAAAGATTAATAATATTATCTAGTTACATTTAACAATCATCCTTATACTTGAATAAAATTCATTAGTCATCCAATAATATTATCTAACCACACAGAAAAATCTCACACAGGGCACAAACTTTGTAGTTCTTGAGAAGTCTCTTGGTACTTTCCGAAAGTTGCTAGATTTATTTGTTTGTTTATGGAAGGCCTCGGTATCACTGCAAACGAATTAAAATTCATAATTGCTCAACCGCCCGTGCCAGCGTAATCATCCGAATTAATATCTCATCTCCCAAACAAAGAAAGGTAACTGTAGTCCCCCTCGTCGCAGTCTCAGCACACGCCAAAAGACATAAGGCGAAACCGCGCAGAAAGTGAACATAGCTAACTGTTCCCTGTAATACGATATCATCATTCATCGTAAACAATTGGAATGTCGAAACATGATCAAAACGGATGAGACACACAGCTCACGGTACGCACAGAGCACTTAACTCAGTAGCTCCTGCAACAAGCCGGACTTGGAATATGAGGAAACTGCAACAAGGAACACTTTTCATGCATATATAGCCTTCAATTGTTCCCGCCGCCTATCCCTTGTGGATCATGTTTTCACGATACCGTCGTAAAAATTACTGCCATGGAAATGTTACATTTGGAGTTCCAAAAGCAAGATTTTCTTTGAATTTTTGCTGCAGATTTGAGTTTACCCAAGCAGACAATGGGAATCGGATGCTGCAATAATTATATGGGTTATGTTAGATTTTTGGCCTGAAATTAAAACGCATTGAGCCGTGGCTACCGGAGGTGTTACGCCGTCTATTCTTACGGCTGCCGTCAGTCCTTCAATCCAGCCGTATGTTCGGCTCCCTCAAAGCGTTCGCTGGCTATCACGTGTTTCAAATGTTTGTTTGATGTCTCGTCGACGGATGATGAGATTTCCCCCGTCATTAGGGGGAAAAAAACCCGAATTTCTTGGAAATTTTTTTATATTTGTAATATAAGCAGCATCTTTCTACGATACCGTCGTTCTTTTTTACGACGTACTTGAAAAATATCCAGCAAATATCAAAGGAAACAAATGCAACACTCTGTATTCAACGTAAATAGTGTTTAGGAAGGAATAGGGAGAGGGTCCGCAGCAAACTGTCAAATTTTAAGAATGTTTTTGAAGTGGTGATTTTTACAACGGTATAGTAATATAAATCCTGTGTGTTACCGGGGCTTCGTTATGAGGGAAGTAGAGAATAGTGACCTTCCAGGGATGTCGTAAGAGGCGACTAAGGAGGTTGATTGATGGCTTGACAAGCTGTCATTGTAAAAAGTATTGTTATGGAAACAGAGCAGTGGAGATCTCTGCAATATGTGCCATTTTGGCATTCAAGGTTTCTGCTTTTGAGATTGTGGTTCTGCCCTATGTGCCGTCTTCGGCTCGAAAGGACAATAGATAGATAGATCGTACTATAGGGTTAGGTAGCTTAAATGATGATAGGAATGATCTTTCCTGTTGATATTTAAATGTATTTTCTTCGTCTACTTATGTATTTGTCCGGCAACAACCTATTGTCCTTCATAAGAAAACCGTAATAAACATATACAGATGTGTTTTGGTTTGCAGCAAGTTTCTATATCTGTGCCTTTCTGCCAAACACGTCCGACTTGAGCAAGTAATTTTTTTTTAAATACTGGGTTGTCTTTGCCTGTACGATCTCTGTTCCCTAAACCAGTCTAGTTTGTTAGTTTTCTGGATCACCACAAGAAAATAAAGTAAGATCTTTATACTTATAACAAGAGCAGTCAGAACGAACATGTTTCTACGTGTAATCAGATCAGGTTGGTGCTCTGGTTATCAAGTTTTGAACTACATCACAATACTGACAATCCTATCTACGTAGAAAGAAAGGAAGAAAGGAAGAAAGGAAGAAAGAAAGAAAGAAAGAAAGAAAGAAAGAAAGAAAGAAAGAAAGAAAGAAAGAAAGAAAGAAAGAAAGAAAGAAAGAAAGAAAGAAAGAAAGAAAGAAAGAATCATTTTAAAAACAAACAGAAATTTAATCTTGTCGCTAAAGAACATTATAAGGAAAATGGAGCCTGGATGACTAACAATGATTAAAGCTACGTACACAACTGACTCCTGAGAAGAGGAAAGTTGTAATACTTGGTTACAACTGGCAAAATACAGGGTAAGAGAGATCGCGGACGACAAATAGAGAAAATACTGAATAGTTTGATGTCGTGACATGGAAATCGGTCACAGTCAACAACTGAGCTGATACGATGCAATGGTAGGCAGAAGCTTGTGGAAGGACATGATCGCCTACGCCAACCGGTATGACACATGACAATGATGATGAAATAATTGACACATTAACGGATGCTCTAAACCTTCATCATCATCAAGTACCGGGCCTGCTGGCGTAGGTGTCATGTCTCTACACAATTTTCGATTTCCGCAGCTATTTATCATTTCCGTTTTTGACCTTCTGCCAAGCCATTCACTTAATTAAGCTGTCTGTTATTTTTTCTCTTTGCTTCCCTCTATCTCTTTGTCTCTCAATTTTCCCAGTTGTTACAAAATATTCCAGTTGTTCTCTTCTCATTACATGGCCAAAAAATGATGATTGTTTCTTCCTAATATTGGAAATTAGCACTCTTTTTGCTTTGACCTCTTTCAGAACATTTTCATTACTCTTCTTATCTGTCCATGGTATTCTCAACATTCTTCTGTAAAACCACATTTCTACAGCTTCCAGTGATTTTCTTGTCTGTTGTCCTATTGTCCATGATTCACATCCATATGTTGAGACTGGCTCTACATTAAACCTGGCTCTCTACATTTTAAAACATTAAAATAGGCCACGGATATGAAATAAATAAACCGTTAAAGAGAGTGAATGATCGGAACAGATAGCAGGATAAATTTGCATTCAAGTATTTAATTAGAGTTAATGCTCCGGACTGATGGCGCTGGATAGGACACACATTACGGAAGCCAACTGAGAGTATTACACAACAGGCCCTTTTTTGGAATCCCCAGGGAAAAAGACAAAGAGGAAGACCAAGGAATTCTTGGAGAAGACAGAAAGAAGCAGAGATGAAGATGATGGGGAAAACATTGAATGATCTTTAAAAAATGGCAAAAAAAACCGGATGACTTGGAAAATGTTTGTTGAAGACCTATGCTCCACTGGGAGCTAAAAAGGTAGAAGAAGAAGAACAATGCTCCGGACTAGGTGAAATTTCAACAGCAACTGAAGGATTCGCGTTTAATACAGGGAAAATGGACAAAACAGTACAGAATTGTGATAATTCCAATAAGAGAAATAATACAAAGATATAATGATATATTATTTCTAGAAACAAATCGGTTGAATGCGTTTAAATAATATATATAAATAAATAAATAAATATATATATATATATTATAATACAATACAATACAATGCAATACAATACAATACAATACAATACAATACAATACAATACAATACAATACAATACAATACAATACAACACAATACAATACCATATTACACGATACGATACGATATTGTTGTTGTTGTGTTCGCCAGCTTTTAACTCTGACGACGTCCCTATAGACTAGGAACTGAATTTTGCGTGTTATCTATTTTTCCCTAGCAGCCGTATACACAGGGGTCCCCCGCCGCACAGGCAGATAACTCCGACTTCGGAGGTACTCATGTTTTTTTCCGTCGATGAGTAACTGACGTTTCAAGCCGGGCCTCGCTGCTGAGACCAGGAGTGGTTGTCGCAGAGAGAAATCCGATAAAAATACCAACCGGTGTAGCCGAGATTTTAACCCACAACCTCTCTGTCCCGAGAACGGCGTCTTGCCTCGAGACCAACCAGTCCCCCATGGTCATCCCCCATGGTTATATTATGTCATGTCATGTCATGTCATGTCATATCATATCATATCATATCATATCATATCATATCATATCATATCATATCATACCATACCATACCATACCATACCATACCATACCATACCATACCATACCATACCATACCATACCATACCATACCATACCATACCATACCATACCATACCATACCATACCATACCATACCATACCATACCATACCATACCATACCATACCATACCATACCATACCATACCATATTATATTATATTATATTATATTATATTATATTATATTATATTATATTATATTATATTATATTATATTATATTATATTATATTATATTATATTATATTATATTATATTATATTATATTATATTATATTATATTATATTATATTATATTATATTATATTATATTATATTATATTATATTATATTATATTATATTATGTAATGTAATATAATAATCCAACAAACTGTAACTACTCTGATGTAAAAGATAATTGTTCTAAAACCGGTAGCAAGAAATGGAGGAAACCATCCTATGCCAATGGAGACCTCAATTCTGCTTGAGATCAGATAGCACACAACAATCAAACCTAATTCGGAAGGGTGAAATAAGCGTGGTAATTGAGGTTGGAAAGAAATTAATTCTGTGGTAACTCTAGAGGCAAAATGGGCACTCTATAACACAATCTTCATTTCAGGGTTGTGCAGCCTGGATTCTATAAACTCGGAAAAAAAATAGAGAAATAACCACAATTGAAATGAAATGTGTTAGACGAATGACAGGAAACAGCCTGAGAGATAAGATCAGAAGTGAAGGACTGAGAAAAAAGCTAGGAATAATTTCCGTCACATACAACACAACGAGCCTTTAATAAACGTTGCGAGAACACCATACTCAAGGGTCGACTGCGGAAAAGATTAATTGGAATATTCGGAAAACTAGGAAACATAACAGCTGCAGAGACCAACAGACGCACAAAAGACGCTGAAAAATAAACGGGGAAGGAACTAAGAACTTTTTGGTATCAGTATCATAGTGTTATGGAAGCAAACACGTCTAGTCTAGAGAAATGTACAAACTATAGCTTGTTTCATAACTCGTGCCCAACTTTTAAAATCGATAGCTTTTTAACCGCTTGTTGTAAGTTGTTCAAAATTTGCATGTAAAGTTATAATGATTAGAACCCAACAGGGAATTAATTTCTTTACCAAAAAAACATTTGGTTATTATTGTTGCTTATTTGATTTATATAAATTTATAACGACCCATTGATGTAGTCAAAACGTAATGTTTACAGTATTTTAGGTTAAAAATAGCGATTAAAAATCCACACACGGTACAATTGACGTTTTTGCACACTTTCCACGTGGGCTTTCTGACACAATTAGACACTTGTAGAAAACACGAGGCATTGTGTGTTCCATTTCCGTTCATTCATAGGTGGTGACGTGGAACAATAACATTTATCATGAGTCTTAAAATGAAATTCTGCAGTTTACAAAACATCGCAATAAAAATGTATGACCATTTTTGCAAAGAGGCTAAACGAGGAAGATTATTTCATTCTTTAGAAAACCCTGAGAATAGGACAAGACACATTTTGGATTTATCTAAACGGCCATTTAATCGCTGGATTCAAGCACGTGACCGTCAATGTTCAAAATATACAAAATCACAAGGAAGAGCAAAAATGTTGGATAATTTCGACAGTGAACTTATTAGAAGTGAAATTCGCAAAATGTTGGGTATGAATGAAACTGTTACAATAAGAAAATTAAAAGTATCGCTGAAAAAGAACAAAAGTATTGAAATATCAAAGTCTACATTATGGAGGAATGTGAGAGCTGCAGGCTTTACATTCAGAAAGTATTCCAATGGACGAAACATCATCTGTGAGAAGCCACATATAGTAGTCATGAGAAGCAAGTACTTACGTGAAGTAAAAGAGGTGCGCAAGCAAGGTTATGATATTGTGTACTTGGATGAAACATGGATCAATGCTCACCACACTAACCAAAGGGAATGGCAGTCATCAGATGGAAAGATTAAGAGATTAATACCTAGCAGCAAAGGACAGCGCTTGATAATTGCTCATGCAGGTAGTCGACAACATGGACTAATACAGAATGCAGAGCTCATTTTTCTTTCAAAATCCATAGACAATCGGGATTATCACTCTGAGATGAATGGTCACATATTTAGACATTGGATTGAAAATTCTGTTCTCCCATCACTAGATCGACCATCTTTCCTAATAATGGACAATGCAGCGTACCACAACATTGTTGCACTTGAAGATAAAGTCCAGACGTCATCCAGTACAAAAGATGCTATTAAGATATGGCTCACAAAGGAGCACATACAATTGAATAACATGTACTTAAAACCTGAATTACTATCTCTAGTAAAGCAAAACCAAAGGACAAAGATTTTTCAAATAGATAAGATTATCCAAGAGCACGGTCATATAAGTTTGAGGCTGCCACCTTACCATGCTCATTTAAATCCAATAGAACTAATCTGGGCAAAATTAAAAGGACAAGTGGCAGATGAAAATACAACATTCAAAATATGCGATGTAAAGACTCTTGCTAATCTCGCTTTATTAAATATAGACAAAGGTTACTGGGCTAAATGTGAAGACCACGTCTTAAAACAGGAAGAGGAATATTGGAAAAATGATGGTTTGTGGAATGTTCAACCCCAAACAGTTATTAATCTTTTAGACTCGTCTGATTCAGAATGAAAGTATATAGCCCCCACAATGTTGGCCCCTATATTACCTTAAATTAGTTCAACAAACGGTCCTTTTCAGGACCACACAACTATGAAAATTGGACATACAGGTATACCTTGATATTATCGTCCGTCCTCGAACTGAGAAGACAATAATTCTCCTGGTGTTTTGTCTTATTCGGTTATTTCCCCATTACGGCCACGCCTTTACCTAGTGAAAATTAATCATAGACAAGCAACTGCGGTAATTTCTATTATTTAGGGGTTCACAATTTACAATTTTGACAAACATCAAAGAAATTCGCTTCTTTAAGAAAACTGCAGCTGCAAGATATTTGTTAAATATACATTTAAAGGGTCTTTTGCATTCTAATAACATTTGGAAAATTTCAACAGTTTTTAACAAACGGTT
>JAVIAB010000083.1:0-102500 GCA_032433765.1 Megaustenia siamemsis | reverse complement strand
TGCCTGCATAGACAAGTACAAATATGTGAGTTGTCAGTTACTGGCCAAAATAAAAACATATGTGGGTTGTCAGTAAAAGGCAAAGACTAGTACATATATGGCTATGGTTATGGAAGGTTACCGGTATCACTGCAAACGAATTAAAATCCATAATTGCTCTACCGCCCGTGCCAGTGGAATCATTCGAATTAATATTTAATCTCCCAAACAAAGAAATGAAAGAAAGAAAGAAAGAAAGAAAGAAAGAAAGAAAGAAAGAAAGAAAGAAAGAAAGAAAGAAAGAAAGAAAGAAAGAACAAATGGTATTAAGACTTCATCCCGTCTGCAAAATTGCTAAAAGAATTAACACTTTTTTTATTATTTGGACAATGTGACAGAGATATAAATAAAAATGATGTTCCATCATCACTTGTCATTTATTTACCTCATTGTTTTCGTTCAACAGACGTAAATGAATGAAATTGATCATTTTGTTTCATACCATCTTAGTTTTTGGATCTTCTAAATCCCTATTGTCCAGCTTTAATGTTTATTTTATTCCTCATTCTTTCTGTTGTTAACAGTTAATGACTACAGGTGACAGCGGCGGATGTGGCGTATTTGATCCCCGGTGCTTGGTCCTCCTTTATTACCAATATCATTTATTATTACTACCAGCCTCCTGGCCTTAACCAATTTACTGGCACTATGTCCTAAACAAAATTAATAGCACTATATTCTTAACCAGTTTATTAGCACTAACACAGCACAGGGGATTTTTCTCCTGAACTCATCATCATATCCATTCTCATACTAATGTTAATAAAAGTGGAAAAACATGGATTGCCAGATGCCTGCATAGACAAGTACATATATGTGAGTTGTCAGTTACAGGCCAAAAAAAAAAACAAATGTGGGTTGTCGGCAAAAGGCAAAGACATGTACATATATGTGGGTCGTCAGTAAAGGGCAAAGACAAGTACAAGTATGGTTATGGAAGGCCGCGGTAACACTGCAAACGAATTAAAATCCATAATTGCTCAACCGCCCGTGCCCGCGGAATCATTCAAATTAATATATCATCTCCCAAACAACGAAAGATAGCTGCAGTCCCCATCATAGCAGTCTCAGCACACGCCAAAAGATATAAGGTGGAATCGCACAGAAAGTGAACGCAGCCATCTGTTCCCCGTCATACGAAACACGATCAAAACGGATGAAAGGTACAGCTCACGGTGTGCACAGAGCACTTAATTAATTCAGTAGCTCCGGCAGCAAGCAGGACTTGTAAAATGATACATATATGTGGGTTGTCAATTACAGGCCAAGACAGGCATTTTTGTTTCCGCCAGCTTTGACCTCTGACGAAGTCCCTAGAGACTAGGAACTGAATTTTGCGTGTTAATCCATTTTCCCCTGGCAGCCGTGTGCACAGGGGTCCCTCGCCGCACAGGCAGATAACTCCGTCTTCGGAGGTACTCATATTTTTTCTGTCGATGAGTAATTGACGTTTCAAGCCGGGCCTCGCTGCTGAGACCAGGGATGGTTGCCGCAGAGAGAAATCATAAATAAAAATCCCAACTGGTGCAGCCAGGATTTGAATCCATAACCTCTCTGTCTCGAGTCCGGCGTCTTGCCTCGAGACTAACCAGTCCCCCAGACAGGCCTATATTCTGAGTTATTGAATTATGTGCGGGTCATCACCATTGCATTCCGAACATATGAACATATATGTGGGTTATAAGCGCCCAGTGAAGGTAAGTACTGTGCCCAGATACTGCCAATCATTATTATTTATTATTTTTTTCTTTTGAAATGTTGCGAGTCTAAGAATGTTGCGTCCAGGACATACGTCCCTCATGCCCCCATCACGCTACATGGCTAATACGCCCGTGTCTAGTTTAGCAATAGTCAAACATTTAGCAAATGAGATTCACTTTTCAAATCCCTTTCCACCGACACACACATTTCGCATCTACCAAAATAATCTTACTAGAAGACCAAAATTAGGCCAAAAGTTTAGACCGAAGGAGACTAGAATACTAGTTTAAGACTAGAAAATGCTAAACTCTAGACAACTATCGCTGATTACTAACTTTGTCTAATACTAAAAGAGGATATGGAAGAGACCTCTATTGAATTTTTATCATTTCGTCTTTGGCTGGAGGTCCGTCCCCAACTGTGCAATTTCCTGGAAACCGACCAAGGAGCAATTTAGCCAGAATTGTCTCATCCTTCACCCAGACAGAAAGATAAAAAAGCAGTCGCCATCTTTGACCTCAGCACTTAATAGTAACTTGCAGACCAATGATTCTCAAGCTTGTGATTTTTTTTCAATTCAATTCTCGTCCTGACACCGCTAATTGGTGTCTTGTGACTCGTGTTAAGGCAGCTGTCGACCTCTGCCTTTGATCTTTAAACAACTCTTTCTATCATCATGTGCCATACCATTAGGCGATCATGTCCTACAATTGTCTGTCCACAATGCATCTTATCAATTCTTTTGCTGTTTACCGTGCCACAACACCAAGCTATCTATAGTATATTCTCTCTTTATCGTTTGCGACCTCTCTTTTCTTGATTTTGCTAGGTGTAACCAAGTATTATAACTTTCCACTTCTCACGATGGATAGACGGAATAAAAGACATATATCAAAACCAAAACATTTTCTCTCAAAATGTATTTCCCCTTTGATCGATTGTTTCTTTCTATTTTTTAGGACCTCTCTTTTTACACAACTCTTAGAACGCAACATTGTTCTACTTTTAGATACATGATGATAGTGTTGAAGAAAGAGAAACGTGAGTGGTTGAAGGTCAATACGGGAGACATAATTAAAACGAAACACGACTTTTCAACTGTCAAGTCCAAGAAGACAACACAGATATAATGCGGGGTAACGTCAGAATTAAAAAAAAATATTTATGATATGAAGATTCAAAAGATAAACAACCAATGCCTGTGAGAGATATCAAACTCCCTGCAATATACAATTAAAAGAAACACACCTTGAACACATAGACATAAAATAAATAACGTAGACAAGAACTATTATAATACACATGTTAAACCAGAAATGTACCGATTTGAAAAAAAAAAATATGATCAACTGTATTAAATACATGACACTTAAAGAAATGGGAGTTAAGATGGGCACAGCCAGAAACATAGTGGGCGTTTAAGAAGACTTATAAACCAACACAGAACTGGAGTCGTCAGTCGCTGGACACTACGGGACTTGCTGAGGAGGGATGTGAGCACCTATGGACATGTTTGGAGTGCAATGATTATTACCCGCAAATAACTTAATAGCATCACTATTTATGTTTTTTATTTTATTTTAATTTTTTTTACGGGACACGTTGATAATGCAAGTGGGTAGTCGACAAGTCTAGATTTAGACTTCTTAAATAAAATAAAATAGACTAGTCTAAGCTAAATAAACATTTGACCTCCACTTTTTCCCCCAACGTTTAAACAGTAATAATGAATAATCAATTCAGTCGGGGGAAAAAATGTAGTTAGTTCCTAAAACAATTTCTGAAAATTGTTGACACCCCTCATATTGTCTTGGCTCTAAGCTGTAGCTTACTACACTTAGCTATGTCTAAATCATATAAGCTATGTCTAAGTCATATTGTCTTGGCTCTAAGCTGTAGCTTACTTACTTAGCTATGTCTAAATCATATAAGCTATGTCTAAGTCATATTGTCTTGGCTCTAAGCTGTAGCTTACTTACTTCTATCTATTATCCTTTCGAGCCGAAGACGGCACATAGGGCAGAACCACAATCTCAAAAACAGAAACCTTGCGTGCCAAAATGGCACATATTGCAGAGATCACTGCTTCTAAAATCCATGGTCTGTTTCCATAACAATGCTTTTTACAATGACAGCTTGTCAAGCCATCGATCAACCTCCTTAGTCGCCTCTTACGACATGCCTGGAAGGTCACAGTGTCACTATTCTTTACATCCCACATAATGGGACCCCGGTAACACACGGGAGACTTAGCTATGTCTAAATATTAGTCTAAAAATTACTTACTTAGCTATGTCTAAATCCGGCATTTGAACCGGATTCTGAGAGATAAACAAATGCATGGTTATCTAGATTGTGTGAATTGGGAGTGAAGACCGTTGTTGACAGAGCAGAGTGATATTTCTTATAAATGAGAGGATTTGTCAATCAACATTGAACTAGCACAATTAGTCGCTGTGTTATGATGAGGATTTTGAAGATGCGATTAAAAACACATATGGATGTGTCCGGGGTGCTGTGAGGATAATTATAATTTTTGAAAAAAAAGTTATAACTGACAAAGGGGGGGGGGGGGGGGGGAAGGGGCAAGGGCTTTGATAGCCTAGTTGGGAAAACCACCTGACAGGGTCACCGACATTCAGACAACCCGCTTTCGATTCTCGCGGGCAGAAGTGTGAATTGTACTCGTGGTTGGACAAAAAAATACCCCCGCGGTCCACACAGCCGCTGGCAGAAATGGATACCTAGGTATTACTCTGGGAAGGTGAGGAATGCCGCCTTGCATCGTGAGTTTTGATGCTTGAAGCGACACCGTCCATAAAGTCTCCGAGCACTTCTGGATAGGCGACACAAATCATGAACTACTAATAACAGCGTTAAAAATAAAGCTTAAAAAAGTGGTGAGAGGGGCAAGACCAAAAAGTTTTAATACAAATTGTATACCATCAGAATATAGTATTGATGTTAAAAGTAAAGGTGATTTGTTGATGGAAGTACAAGAAGACACGTCACCAGACGAGCTAGCCACACAGGCAAGAGATATTCTCATTTCATCGGCACAAAACATCATCCCCGGAAAAGTAAACAAGAAACAAAACTACATCTCTGAAAAAACATTGAATCTCATAGAAGAAATCATCATCATCATCGAGTGCCGTCTCCGCAACGAAGGTTGGCTACCATGGATCGCCATTCCACTCTGTTTCTTGCTTTGATGGTGCAGGTTGTCATAGATTGAATTGTCCATCTTTTGATGTTACTCGTCCATGTTAGTCTTGGTCTGCCTCTGCCTCTTTTGCCATGTATTCTCCCTTCCAATATTACTTTTAGTAGGCTATTGTGTCTTTTTAACGTGTCACAAAAATTTAATTTGTCTTGAATATATAATATATATATTTGTAACCTTCAAACAAGTCGAGACAAGTTAAGGTAGAGGGAAAGATTACAGTTGATTGATGATGACAGATAACAATGGTTTTCCTAAGTCAATATTTGAATTTATAAACAGCTGTAAGGACAGAAAAGGAAGAGGTATGTTTACAATACTCGGGGAAAAAAATCACAAATAATCAACAGCAGAAAAAAAGAACAATAGACGGTCCGAAACAGGGTTGATCCCGTACTCTTCGGCACAACGATCTGCCTCGAAAACCATTTGCTAGAGCACGTGGCCAGCTCACCCACCTGAGAAAGTAGGTGTCATTGGCGATGTCTTTCACGCATGTGTACTCGTACATAGGTTTACGAACACAACTCGGGAATAAATTGTGTATCTGAGATGTGTTCGTAACCCTATATTATGCACTATATTAGTTTGAGATTTCTACTGCAATTTTCAAGTAGGCCTATACACTTTGATCTTGCAATTATAGTAAATTAAGTTATAAATGCGGTTATACGAGTTTTGTTTTTAATAAAAAAAAAAAAAATGTTTTCCCTTCCCTCCCAATTCATTTTTTTTTTAAAGTTGTTTTTTTTTAAAAGGTCGACACAATTAAAAAATTTAAAATTGTAAAGAAGTATCGCCATCCTGGCATTTCTCCAACTTGTTGACGGAAGTGCTTTTTTCGCCCGTGAGATAATGGCGGTCAATATGAAAATGAGGTCGAGTGAAATGGATGTGCTTTAGTTGTAATGGAAAATGAGCTAAACAATAGCCGATAAACATTGTCTTTGTAAATAGAAGTGACAGAATGGATAATAAATCAAATTTAACATATTTTGAAAGCATGGAAGTCGATAATGTTGCTGCAACTGCTGAAATGAAAATAATGAATGTTCGTGATTACGGTGATTCTCCAGATCCTGTTGTCGAAATATCCAGTTCAAGAACAACAGATAACAGTAACAGTAACGAGGTTGTTGCAAATAATGCCAGTGATGAGAAACCGTATTTAAAAAGTGTTAACGAAGAAAAAATAAATACTGTGAATGTGAAAAATTCGGTTAAGTTTGTCTCCTGCACAACCAGTGTATTTCATGAATCTGATCAGTCTGATGACATCACCTCCACCAAACAAGAACGCGGCTTAGAATGTTGTAACAAAGAAGAAAAATCCGTTTCACAGGTTTATGAAGGACAAAAGTCACAAAGTAAAGATTATTTGATTACACCAGTAACTGGACTTAACCAAGTTAGTATCTCTATCTCCTTATAGGTGAATTAAAAAATAAAGTTAAGTAGTTAGCAGTTAGAGTACTTACTTAATTAAGTTAGTAAACTAAGTTAGTTTAGTTAGTACAAGTACAGTAACAGTTTCACTCAGTTTCAGTTCTAGTGAGTTTGAGTTTCAGCTGTGTTTAGTGATAGTAGTGATATAGTGTTTGGTTTGTTTATTAATTAACAATCGATCGTTTCTTTTTTACTATTTATAATATGTTAACATTTCATTTAAAATATATAATATTATTTATTTTAATTCTCATTAATAATTTTTATTTTATAATTATTCTTAATTTTTATTTTTCCCTAAAACACAGCTGTTCACTACTGTTCAGTCCAGTTCGTTTGACACTTGACAATACTTAAAAAAGACAAAACTGAAAAGTTACTTACTTTTACTTTTACACTTTAGTAAATATTAGTAATCCTTTACACTTTAGTAAATATTTAGTTATCCACTGATAAAGTATACGTAAATTAGTTATAAGTTATAACAATCCAACAGTTTCAAACGGTAGTAATTAACAGTTAAGTAACTTATTAAGTTATACTAGTACAGATTCATGATGGGTGATATTTTATATTGTCAATTATCTTGTGTTATGTAAAAGATGGGGAGCCGGTCAGCCTCGATAGCTCAGTGGTTAGTGAACTGGACTACAAAGGACAAGAGGCAGGGTTCGATCCCAACCGATGGCTTCCGGTTCACCCAGCCTTTAATGGGTACCGGATTTTTTTCTGGGAAAGTAAAGCGGCACGGGCGTAATACAGACAACAGTCCCAAAAATCATGTGCCAAAGGTATAAAATATTTATGGTAACTAACACCATATTCTCTATATGCCACTTGGCTGGCGTAACGGGGGTACTTTACTTTTTATGTAAAAGTTGACAGGCCTACTCATACACTACA
Organism: Megaustenia siamemsis; assembly: GCA_032433765.1. Classification (NCBI taxonomy): domain Eukaryota; kingdom Metazoa; phylum Mollusca; class Gastropoda; order Stylommatophora; family Ariophantidae; genus Megaustenia; species Megaustenia siamemsis. Next base: position 95,185 of record JAVIAB010000083.1, on the reverse strand, counting down.
GTTTGCATAATGAAAATTTAATAAAGGAAAAAGTTGTATGGTAACAGCTTTACATAGATGAAAAACAAAAGTAGAGCGATGTTTTGGTCAAAAGGCCTTCAGGAGGAACAACAAACCACAGCACACAAATTTATAGTTTACTCTCTTATTGATACTTAGTTTTTAGTAGTGACTATGATCATCATCTTTGAGTGCCCTCTCTCCGCAACGAAGTTGGCTACCATGCATCGCCATTCCACTCTGTTTCTTGCTTTGATGGTGCAGGTTGTCATATAGATTGACTTGTCCATCTTTTGATGTTACTCGTCCATGTTAGTCTTGGTCTGCCTCTGCCTCTTTTACCTCGTATTTTCCCTTCCAATATTACTTTTAGTAGGCTGTTGTGCCTATTAACGTGCCCCAAAAATTTAATTTGTCTTGTCTAAATTGTATTTAGTAGTTCTCTTTTTATTTTTAGTTGTTTTAAAACTTCATCGTTTGCTTTCTTTTCTTTCCATCTATGATACTCATAACAAATAAACAGATTTAAAATATTGATTTTTAAATTTAAACATAACTTTCTAATACTAATATTCTTCTTCTTTTTTCCTTCCCTATTTGCCTTTCAGTGTTGAGGGGAGATACAATTTGTGGTCTTTTGCTCTTCTGTTCACCTCTGCTGCTGTATGTTTCCTAGTGCTTCTAATATTCTGTTAATCCACCTTTTTTGTGGTCGGCCCTTGGGTCTGGTGTTCTCACAATGTTTGCTGAAGGCTCGTTGTGTTTTGATCTTTCTGCCTTGTCACGTGACCAAACTATTTATCTGTTCTGTTCTTTTTTTTATATATTCTATGGCGTGGGTTATTCCTAGCTTTTTTCTCAGTCCTTCATTTCTGATCTTGTCTCTCAGACTGTTTCCTGTCATTGTTTAACACACTTCATCTCAGCAGAGGTTGTTTTTCTTGTTCTTGCTAATACTAATATGGGTATATTATAATTCCTTTTTACTAACTTTTTATGTAGTAATTAATTTACTTTACATTTTGTACTTTTACTTTTAATATAAAAACTGTGTGATTTTGTTGTTAATTTAAGTAGCACAATGGTTATTATTTTATTGACACTACACGTGAATGAAAGTTATATTATTGAAGTACATATGAAGATATTACACATGTTGTGATAAGAAAAATCTTATTGGACTGGCAATTAGGAATTCCTTTTTTAACTATTTATAAAATTTCTTGATAAATATGACGTGCAACATTACTTTTATTTTGAAGTCAAGTCACAGCAATCATAATAAATACATACCCCACAGCATCTTGCTTAAAGTACGAGACTTGAACCGGCGTCTTAACACGCGAGTTTCCACCCATATGTGCTCGGCTGCCTATCCAGAAATGTTAGGAGATTTCTGGATAGTGTCGCTTCAAGCATCGAAACTCACAATGCAAGACAACATTCCTCACCTTCCCAGGGTAATACCCTGGTACCCATTTCTGCCAACGGCTGGGTCGACCGTGGGAGTATTTTTTTTTTCCAACCACAAGTACAATTTACACTGCTCCCAGCTGGAATCGAACACGGGTTGTCCAAACGTCGGTAGCCCAGTCGGGTGGTTTTCCCAACTAGGCTACCGAGGCCCCCAGCATCTTGCTTGTTAGCATTCAGTGACACATAACTGGCACCCTGTACCAAAATCAGTGAACTAAAGCTGATAAAGATTCCACTCCACCTTCCCTTGGTGGACCTGGTAACAGATAAGTTGCTAATGCCAAGCATACTGTATACTATAAATTTAGGGATGCATTCATCATGATTATTAGCAATGTGTCCAGTCCTTCTTATGTAGGTTTACTTCAGCAATCTATTAATGCCTGCAATTTGTATTTACTTTCATTCAATTTTCAGCATTTCATACTTTTATCCTGGGAGTTTATACTGTATAATCTGTAGAGACAATTCATATAGGTGGTTCACCTTTCTGGCATGTTCACCTTTCTGGCATGTTCACCTTTCTGGCATGTTCACCTTTCTGGCATGTCTGCAATATAATATTCATGCCTCACTGGTGCACAACAGGGTAATGACCATCTTCTCCATGACATGATAAATGTTCAGTTTTAGGTATAAAAATAATTAATGAATTAATTTTCAAGGCAAGATTGATTCATATCTGCTACCACACACTGTCACATGTTCTTCTTAATGTAACACTGGATTTGAAGATTCTGTTGTTAAATTCAGTCATTTTTTTACTGTTTCAAATAGCCTGCTGTAAAGCAAGTGAAGCTCTCAATCAGTAGTGGGCTATCTAGTTCTTGATTTTAATAGACATGTTCCAGGACAATCTAGTCCTGGATTTGCACTATAATTGTAGTCCAGTTCACTAACCACACTGAGCTATTGCGGCTCCCTAAGCTGAAACTTGACCTCAATTATAATGCTATTGATGGTAACACCAAACTAATCGCAAGCTACATAAAAATTGTTGATTGTGGTTTACATGTTGTGAGATTATTACAGTGAGCAGATGAGCAAATGATAGAGAAGTTGCTTTTACATGGTGTAGACATTTCATCTGAGATTGAATTTTCTACTTTTCCTTTATTCCACCATCATATTAGCCCTGAAAGCCATCCATGAGCTTGATAGCAATAATCATATTGAATAGTGTTGGAGTCACCATACAACCCTTTATGTACATCTTTAATGACATGAAGTACTTCTGATAGTTTTCCATTATTTAACACAAAGTTGCAAACATTGTTATCATTTGGTTGTATAGTTATAATAATCTGAGCCTGATCTTCTTCTTCCCTTTTTAGCTCCCAGTGGAGCATAGGTCTTCAACAAACACTTTCCAAGTCGTTCTGTCTCTTGCCATTCTTTTAAGATCATTCCATGTCTTCCCCATCATCTTCATCTCTGCTTCTATCTGTCTTCTCCAAGAATTCCTTGGTCTTCCTCTTTGTCTTTTCCCCTGGGGATTCCAAAAAAGTGCCTGTTGTGTAATACTCTCAGTTGGCTTCCGTAATAATGTAAACAAATTGCTGTATAATGCGCAAAAAACTTGATTGAAAAGTCTATGAAGGTGAGGGAGCCTTATACAGCATTTCTGATTTAGCAGAACTGATAAATGCCTTTTTTTTTCATCTCAGTAACCAATTTATTCATGTGTATGTAAACAGCCATTGAAACTCACAGTATCAGCATCAACTGTACTTATTTGTATTATTTATTTATTGTAACAACTCCTCACATATGCAAATTGTCATGAGCATCTGTATCAATTGAATAAAGGTAAAACCTTCTACAAAGTATAGATACCATGTGTTTTTATCATCATCATGTGCCATACCGGTTGGCGTGGGCGATTATGTCCTTCCACAATCTTCTATCTACTGTGCATCGTACAGTTCTGTTGTTGACTGTTTTCAATGCCATGACACCAAGCTATCCAGTATTTTCTCTCTTTGTCGTCCGTGATCTCTCTTTCCTTTTATTTTGCCAGTTGTAACCAAGTATTGTAATAAACATGGACGAGTAACATCAAAAGATGGACAAGTCAGCCTATGGCAATCTGCACCATCAAAGCAAGAGACAAGAGTGGAATGGCGCTCCATGGTAGCCAACCTTCGATGCGGAGAGGGCACTCGATGATGATGAACCAAGTATTCCAACTTTCCTCTTCTCATGATGTGCCCGAAAAATGTTGATTGTTTCTTTCTGATGTTTTTTAGGAACTCCCTTTTCGTGTTGGCCTCTTTGAGAACTTCCTCATTGGTCTTTTTAGCTGTCCAGGGAATTTTCAACATTCTTCTGAGAAATCCCATCTCTGTGGCCTCTGATCGTCTTTTCATTTGTTTGTCTACTGTCCATGATTCGCTTCCATAGGTCAGAATTGGTTCTATATAGCACCGATGAACTCTCTTTCTCATTTCTATTGACATAGATTTGTTGCATAAGATATTTTTCATTTTATGAAATGCTATTTTGGCCTGAGCTATTCTGCTTTTTATTTCTGTGCAGCATCTTCCATCTGATGTTATTATTATGCCCAAGTATTTGACACGTTGCACTTGTTTCAAATTTGTCCTGTTTATATAGTGTGTGTTTTTATACTGTACATAAATGTAAAGATTTATACAACTTTATTCTGTAATTTTTTTCAGCCTCCATGTGCGGAAGACTTTGTATTACTCAAGCCAATTAGTAAAGGTGCATTTGGGTAAGTTGATGTGTATTTGCTGTGATAATAGAGGTTGAGGGTGAAAGACTAGAAAAACTGACGTATATTATTTAAATTTAATGAAACAAAAACTTAAGGTGTTCAACACACATGTGCTTATCTAATGTTATCAGATGAAGTGAAAGTGACCAACGTTTTTAGGACTTATACCATTGTAATCACATAGAATGACTGGAGTATTTAACATGTTATGTGACCGTTGAGTATTTTAGTGAAATCTGGAGGTAGCAAGTCATTTATGGCTTCTATCTATTGACCTTTCGAGCCGTAGCCGGCCCATAGGGCATAGACCAAAATACTCCTTCTTTTATCTGAATTTTTGTTCTAGCAGTTTTCAATTCTTTTAAAGATATTTTATCAAATCTCGCCATTTGCCTCTGTTCTATGCAAGCAGTTCTATCTCATTGAGGGAGCCGAATCCTGCTGCTCTTGCCTCTCTCATCAATGTTCTTCTCAGTGTCTCTCTGGGTCTTCCTCTTTTCCTCTTACCTGTTGTTTCCCATATGAGGGCTTGCTTTGCTATTCGGTTATTATCTCTTCTCATCACATGTCCAACATATGACCATCGTCTTTTCTTTATTACTGAAGATGTTAGTGGTTGATTGGCGATTTCTCTAATTTCCTTGTTTGTTTTGAATTCGTTCCATGCTATACCAAGTATTTTTCTTAGACATTTATTTTCGAATGCGTTCAACTTTGTTTCTATATCTCTTGTTGTTTTCCAGCTTTCATACGCATACGTAAGGGTTGATAGTACATTTGATTTGAATTGTCTAAGTTTTGTGTTTGTGCTGATGAGTTTTGATTTCCACAACTTTTCAAGGCTTCTGAAAGACATTGCTGCTTTAGCTATTCTGATTCTAATTTCTTTGCTTGTATCCCCTTCTCGATCAACCAGAATCCTATTTTTGTTGTTGTGTTAGGGCCGAAAAAACTATCACTACTATCTACTGCTAATTTACACATTCTGTATCAGGTCTACGTTTCATTAACATCGTTTTTACGATAGTGGCTTGTTAAAACAATAAAAACATTGTAAAACAATTTTTACGATATGGCTTCTAACATGATGAAAATAATATCCAGTGAGTTTGAGTATGTTAGGATTGTGACAAGTAGTTGTGAGTAGATGTCAACAATAGATTTGCTTGCTTGCGGTCGCCCATTGACTAAAGTATTCGTAGACTATAGAATTCCTCTTCATCATCCGCCCTTAAAAGGACGTTAAGTGGGTGTGTCTGCGTTGTGTTGTGGTTTGCAGTATAACTGATATTTGCACCTTTCGGCCCAACACACCCAACTTCAGCACAACATTTTTGAGTACCGGGTTGTCTTCCCTCTTCGATCCCTTCTCGCTTGGCCAGACTAGACAGGTTAGTCTGTTACTAGAGGCACCGCGGAGAAGTGGAGCAGGGTCTGGATGGTTCTAGTTCACCGATCCTGGCGCAAGCCATCAGCTGTGGGTCGCTGACAACTTCCAGCTCTGGTGCTGTGAGGCACGCCTTTTCAGTCTGTGTCAATATGTGGTGGTAGTACATATACTCTGTCAGAACGTTTTGTGGTTAGGGCACCCATTAGTTTTTATTGTCTTTTGTTTTGAAAATAAAACTGAAAGTGTATTTTTCTTTCAGAAAAGTGTGGCTAGGGTTCAAAAAGACCAATCCAAACAAAATGTATGCAGTAAAAGTGATGAAGAAAGCTGACCTTATCAACAAGAATCTCATGGCTCAAGGTCTGTCTTATTCATTATTTGTTATTATTAAAAAAATGTCTAAAATGATCATAGGTGCAGATATATTTTGGTTGAATTATAAGAATTTGTTAAACAGTTACAGTTCAAATCTTAACTGAATCTATTACCTTCACATTATGAATCTATTGAGATCATCATCATGTGCCAAACCAGTTGGTGTAGGCGATCATGTCCTTCCACAATCTTCTCTTGAGATCAACATTGTTTATAAACTGTCACTCTCTAGCTTTTGCCACTCGATAGGTTTTTGTTGTTTGCATTCTCCAGCTTTATATCTCTAGTGAAGTCCTGAGGAAATGAATTTTGTACGAATATCACTTTTTCCTATTTTTCACTCTGGCAGCTATGTGCTCAGGTGTCCTTCGCCATGCAGGCAGATATTCTGACTTCATATGTAGTCTCATTTTTTTCATTGAGAGTTTTAACATTTTGGGTACATTTTTTTCATGTTAATTTTTTTGTGGGCAGCAGCCATTTTTGGCCTATTTTTTCTTAATTTCCAACTTCCAAGGGTTCTTTAACATGTACAAAATGCACATTGTTTTTTTTTTCATTATCAATACAGATGGTTTTTTAAAAATAAAATATAAGCTTTGGACTCTTCATTTTCCATATATTGTATGATGTCACTTCTGAAGCCTATTGAGAGCCAGGAAAGAAAAGCAACATGCACAGTATGGTCACCATGTAGCTTAAGGATTTAGGTTTTGATTTCACTCCTTGATAAAACAAACTTTTGACTCTTCTATCTATCTATCTATCTATCGACCTTTCGAGCGGTAACCGGCCCATAGGGCGTAGACCCAGATACTCCTTCTCTGATCTAAATTTTCATTCTAGCAGTTTCCAATCCTTCTAAAGATCTTTTATCAAATCTCGCCATTTGTCTCTGTTCTGTGCAAGCAACTCTATCTCATTGAAGGAGTCGATTCCTGCTGCTCTTGCCTCTCTCATCAATGTTCTTCTCAGTGTCTCTCTCTCTCTGGGTCTTCCTCTTTTCCTCTTACCTGTTGATTCTCACATGAGGGCTTGCTTTGTTATTCGGTTATTATCTCTTCTTATCACATGTCCGACATATGACCGTCTTTTCTTGATTACTGAAGATATTAGTGGTTGATTGGCGATTTTTCTAATTTCCTTGTTTGTTTTGAATTTGTTCCACGCTATATCAAGTATTTTCCTTAAACATCTATTTTCGAATGCGTTCAACTTTGTTTCTATATCTCTTGTTATTTTCGAGCTTTCACTCGCATACGTAAGGGTTGATAGTACGTTTGATTTGAATAGTCTAAGTTTTGTGTTTGTACTGAGTTTCTGATGACTCTTCTAGAAAGGTGATAATATTCACATACCTTGTAAACAGGTGTTTTAATTCTCTTGGCCAGGTACCCTTTATGTCTCTCACTGTTCATGACAAATTATATTTTAAATATAACTGATGGCCCATACATTTTCTATAGAAAAGTTACTTTTAAAATGCGAAAATGTGTGTAGAACACTTAACTTTATTTTAATATCTGTAGACAAGGCGTTTGACAGCAACAGAGTAGGAAGCTGAAAGCAACTCATAGCTGATGACTTGCACCAGGATCTGTGAGCCAGAACTATCCAGACCTACTTCACCTCTTGGTAATGCCTCTAGAAACAGACATACCAGTCTAGTCTGGCCTAACCAGTAGAAATAGAAGAGGGAAGGCAAACCAGTACCAAAAATACTGTGCTGAAATCGGATGTGTTAGGCTGACAGATACAAATATTGCAGTTCTACTACAAACCTCAACACAACCCATCCCCACCCACCTAAACATCCTTTTAAGGACGGATGAAGAATGGGGTCAATCAATTCCTATAGTAGTCATCAGGTGAATGCCAGAAAGAATTTTAATATCCATGCAAAGCTGTTAAAATGGCCTTTCTATCTGGATAGAGGCAATAACTTAAACTGACTGTTCAGCTTTGCATAAAGAGTATATTAAATAGTTGTGAACTTTACGAATTATTATTTGTTATTACTCTCTCTCTCTCTCTCTCTCTCTCTCTCTGTCTCTCTCTTTTTCTCATCTGTTGCAACATGAATGTTTTAAACTAATTTCCATCCTTTCCTGTATTTCTCGGCTGCCTGAAAATTAACAAACCAGAATCTGTTAATTCTTTGATGTTGTCTTCCCACCTTTTAATTTTTAACCTTTATTTTTGTTCATCCTACAGTTCCCCTCAAATTTGTTTTTGTCAGACCTCAGTATGCTGGCTAAATAATTTAATTTATTGCCATCTTATACAGAGTATATTCATTTTCACATTGTACTATCAATGACAAACATGGTAACTTACAGTTAAGCAAAAAAGAAAGACAGGATGGAATGTCTCAGAAAAGAACTTGGAGTGACCAGAGAAGATAGTCAGAAACGATATATGAGAAAGAGTAATCGTTGAACCAATCCTAAGCTACATACAGAAACCAAAAAAATACAATGGTTTGTCCATCAGAAAGAATGCAGTGGAATTCTTTACCTTACAAGGCATATTTTTAAAGTGGAGAAGATAGAAGCAAGAGGCAGACCCAGAGTAAGATGGACCGACAACATCAAGAAAGTGCTACAGCATCAGCTGGCGATCAACGATTGAAGCCGTCTAAAGGGCAAGAACCAGAACTTTGTATCTTCTTTAACACCCAAATGGATACAAGATGATGCAAAGAAAGGAAGAAAGTAAGATTAATTTATTTCTAAATACAAATTATTACATTATTCATAATTGTGGAATAATATATATATTTCTAAATAAAAGTTACAATTTAAAAAAAAAACTATTTCAGTAACAACAGAAAGAGATGCACAGGCCAGATCACAAAGTGCTTTTGTAGTGCAACTATACTATTCGATACAGTCAAAACAAAATATCTTTTTGGTAAGTTTTCTTTTTTCCCCACAAACTTTATGTTTAAATATTTCTTGACTTGTAGACCATTAAATTATCCATAAGTTTATAAATAGTTTTGACATTCTTTTCCTTATTTTAGTAATTTATTTTATTTTGATTTCATATATTAAGTATATCGAGTTGACTTGTAGCAAAGGAGACTTTTGTAAGTGACATTAGCTAGGCTGATTAAAACCTCAATTAACCTTTAAGTTAATCTTCATAGTAACAGTTTGTGTCAAAATAGACTGGTTATCTCTCTCTCTCTCTCTCTCTGCAATCAGGACTCAATCAGAGTAGGATTCCAGACTCTCACATGAAGTCAGCTGTCAGGTTAAGTGTGTTGATCGCCCCCACAGACAGAACATCACAATTAGAGTCTGACAGATCCACTCTGATTGAACACCTGTTAAAACATTGCACTGTGTTCTGCGCCTAAAGTCTCTCATATTCCACACAGTAGGATGGTGGGATATCTTGACATAGACGACTTAGTTTTGCACTATATTATTATTATTATTATAGTAGGAAGGACAGATCCCATCTTCTCTATTCGGTATCCAGGAAATTAAAAAAGACATTGCAGCCTGCCAGCCATTATCAATATGGTCTAAGCACTAAAGCAGTGGTGGGTAATGTATGCTACCTGCCAGGCTATTTTAACCAGCCCTTGTGCTAGATTTGAAAATTACTTTACACTCCATACTTCTATACATCTTATTTCCCACTTGAACAACATATGAAGAGTTTGAATACTGATTAATTTCTGTGGCACACTGATTGAAATGGTTTGCAGTAATATTAGCTTGTTTATGTATATGTTAAAAGTATCCATGAATCATATGTCATTTGGGTTTCAATGTGTGAAACTTTGAATTGCAAGATATTAATTTAATCTGTGATGGTTCAACTCTTTTCTTTCCTGTTTAATCTTAAAAAATGCATGAGCAATGTTTTTATAGACTTGTTGATTGAAGGTACATGTAAACCAGTACAATGCTCACACATTTTTCTTAATTTATATAGCAAGCTGCATTGTGCTATATTTTGTAGCAAATCATTTCAGAGGAAGGGGTATGTTTACTGCACTCTGAAAAAATCACAAATATTCAACAGAAAAAAAACAAATATAACAAAAGAACAGTATATATATATTGTCTGAAGCAGGCTCGAACCCGTACTCCTTGGCACAGTGCCTTGCCACAAGAAAACAAACGCTAGAGCACATGGCTAACTCTATCTATCTATCTATTGACCTTTCGAGCCATAACTGGCCCACAGGACGTAGACCAATCATTAGCGGTGTCTTTCATGCAGGTGTACACATGACTATAGCATAGGGTTACGACCACAACTCGAGAATAAATTATGTATTTGTATTTTCCTATTAAGACAAGTATCTCCTAGAAAATATTTTGTACCTTGCTGTCCAGTATTAACTTCTTTAGCATAATGTAACTTTGGGTTGATTCTCTAACTTGGCTTTCCTGCATGGTACTAGTTTTTAAAGTCTGAGCTGTCTGTCTTCCTAGGAAAACAAGTCTTACAAGACTAACTTTCCTCTTTGGGTTTGTATCCTTTTTTAAGTGGACCACTCACCAGAGCTATCATTCTCTCTCTGCTGAAATGCCAAATACACATTCTATTATATGCATAAATAATGAAATATTTGACTCAGAATTAATTATTCAAATATGTTTTTGACAGTGTCTAAAAATATTATCATTATATTAACCAACTATGCATTTTACCTGAACCACTTTTATTTCTTGTACTCATTTAGAACTAGTAGCTTTCAATTATAGTAACTTTTTCTTTACTCAACAGATTATGGACTATATGATTGGTGGTGATGTGAAGTCCCTGTTGATAATTTATGGCTTTTTCTCAGAGGAAATGTCATGCTTTTATGCCGCTGAAGTTACATTAGCCTTGGCCTACTTGCATAAACTAGGAATTGTCCATAGGTAGGAAATGTATAAAGGTGCTTAGTGCAGAAAACGTCAAGTATATTTTATTTGGTGAATGTATAAATACACATTTTTTTTGGTGTTTAATTGCTTAATATTTATGATGATGGACTGTATATAAACATCCAGCTTGAGAAAGTATAGAAAATGAGATATTATGATGTCAAGATAGATATCTAGAAGTCTGTATAATGTTTTTAAACTAGAAAATATATAGTGTATCCAATTTAAACTAGAAAAAGTGTATCCAATACACCTTTTGGAGTTATTACCCTTTCGTGCAATATTTGATTTACCTGAAAGACAAATATAATTTTTACCCTAATACATACCTTCTATACTTTGTAGAAACCATCCTGTAGACCAGGACAAAAAAAAGACTTACAAATGGGTAACAAAAATGTATGCATCACATTATTTAAGCCTTAACTATGATACCTCTCTGTGACTGATGTGTTTACGATACTGTAGTAAAAATTACTACCACTTAAATGTAATATTAGGTGCTCTAAAAGTAGCATATTCTCTGAACTTTAGACACACAGCCGTGTTCACACTAGGCGAGACACAAGGTAGGGACTTTGATTTCCTGGCTCAGGTTGATTTATGATCTGAGTTTGATCTCATGGACTGGACATGTTATAATGTCTATCAGTATGGTTGCCGTAAGTCTGTCGGTATGTTCGGCTACATCATAGCATTATTTGCTAAGTTTATATTTATATATATATTGCCTTTAGTGTCTTGACAGACGGTTGGTGGCAAGCAATCATAATAAGTCAGTAGTTTGGTAAAGCATTAGTGTCTCATACTGGGTGCTGCTTTACTGAACGTCTTCTCTTGTGGCTGAATTTGCCAATCCTGGACAGACAGATCCATCCACAGAACGAGCAAGGTGTATTTACGGTACCTGGACTTGTCTCTTTTCTCTTGCGTCTTTTGTCTTCTGAATCAGTTTCTTTCACTTATAGAAAATTCCCTCAAGGAAGCCCTGCAAACATCCTTTTATCTCAGCACTGGTCTGCCCTTTGGTCTCTTTCCATCCTTAAGTTTGCCATACAATATTTGTTTGGGAATACGATTGTTTGTCATTCTTCTTACATGGCCCAGCCACCTTAGTCTATGAATCCTAAGTGTTGCCATGGTTGGTGGGAGTTTGGCTCGTTGTAAGACAGAGTTAGTTACTTTGTCCTGCCATTTGATGTTCATAATCTTTTGAAGGCAACGTACATGAAAGCTGTTTAACCTTTTCTCCTGCCCTGCATAGGTAGTCCAAGTTTCTGATCCATATAGAAGTGTACTTAGCACAACATTTATAAATCTGAATCTTAGTCCTGTGTGTTAAATTGGTGTTGGCCCATGCTCTCTCTCTCTCTCTCTCTCTATATATATATATATATATATATATATATATATATATATATATATATATATATAAACACAATCTATATGAAAGGAAGGAACAAAACAAGGTCGGAAGGGGGCCATGGGTTAAAAAATGTTGAGAAACTCTGGTCTACATGATAGTTTATATTTTTATTTTTAAATTTTTATGACTCACATTCTTTCAATTTTAACCTATCACTGACAAGAAATCTGGCATTTTGAAATGAAAAGGTATAAAAAAATTCACTTAGGTTTTTCTCTTCCAGTCTGTTGTGTTTGTCTCCTTTAAATTTAATAATTTTTCCGTTGCAGGTAACTTATTCTGTCTCAAAATTCTGCTCATGTCAATAACTTTGGCTTTCTGACAATACAGTCTAACTATGATGCGACACCCTTCATATAAATAATATTTTTACGAGCTAGTTTTGTATAACTGTTTATGTGCATTACACACTTAGATGTTTCTAATGAGTCATTGTAACAATTTTTTTTTTTGCAGAGATCTGAAGCCAGATAATATGCTTATCTCCAGCACTGGTCACCTCAAACTCACAGACTTTGGCTTGTCCAAGGTCACGATGGATTACCGTATGTAGATTTATGTGATTTGACATTTGATTGTGATTCCAAAATCCAATTTGAATTATGCTTTTAAGTTTTTCTATTACAGTTTCCTCATTTCAGAAATGAACTAAAAAAGATAGTTTATAATAATTCTTTCCATAGATTACATAAAGAAACGACAGATAAAATGGTTTGGCCATATGATAAGACAGAAAGATCAAACACAATACAAAAAGCTTTTAATAAACATTACTAGTACACTGGACTCATGGGTCAACTATAAACAAATGGATTTCTGGAATATCGGAAACATAATAGCAGCAGAAGAGAAGAGAAAAGACTGTAAATTATATCTCCCCTCTGCACTGAAAGGCAAGTGAGGAAGGAATGAAAAGGAGAATTACATTTCCAAAGTTGTTTTTAGTAGTTTTAGTTGCATAAAAATGCTACACAGCTTTGAAGTCGATAAGAATAAATTTAAGAAATTCACTGACTTGACAATAAAGTGAATGTCAGTTCAGTGTAAAGTTTGATGTTCCCTAGTCAACTCAGATGAAATATGAATGAACCTGGCTAGTTAGAGAGTATTCTCTCTCTCTCTCTCTCTCTCTTTACTTCCTCTTATACTCCTTCAGATGTTGAGGGAGATAACTAATTCCAGTTCTTGCTCTTCTGGCAGACTCAACCATTGCCAGTCAATTCATGTTGTAGCTTTTCTTTAACATTGGCAATCCATCTTACTCCAGGTCTACCACAAGCTCTTCTTCCATTTTATTCTTTAATATTTCTTTGCATGGTATGGAATCTCTTTCCAGATGGATAAACCATTTCATTTACTGTCTCTGTATGTAGTTCAGAGATGATTCAATAAACCAATCTTTCTCTTACATTTATGATTCTTTCTGTTCTGGTCACTTCAAGCTGTTTAAGGTGGAGATAATAACAGTGGGAAATAGCACTGTATTCCTCATCTCCTAGAACGTGTGTCATTATATCATTTATGTACATTAGGATGATTCACCAAACAAATTGTGTAACCAATTTGAAATAAAACTCATAAAACTGAGTGTGAGACAAAGAAAAGGTACAAGTTGCAGGTTACAGTAGTTTGTTTTCATCTAAAAGTGGAATTTTAATTATTATCTTGTAAATTTTGAAGCATTTATGGATGAGGATGTCCTGAGCCTACTACATTCCACTCATTCTTAACAGGATATTTTATGGAAGTGGTTTCAATTTATTACACCACACACAAAACATAAAATTCCTTGCTACAGTTAATATTTATGTACTAATGATATTTTAGTAGTTGATGCTCACAGCGAAAAGATCATCGTCATCATTGAGTGCCATCTCTACAACGAAGGTTGGCTACAACGGAGTGCCATTCTGCTCTGTCTCTTGCTTTGATGGCACAGGTTGTCATAGGCTGATTTGTCCATCTTTTGATGTTAGTCGTCCATGTTAGTCTTGGTCTGCTTCTGCCTCTGTTACCCTGTATTTTCCCCTCCAAGATTGCTTTTAGTAAGCTGTTGTGTCCTTTAACATGGCCCAAAAATCACATTTGTCTTGTTTGGATTGTATTTAGTAGTTCTCTTTTCATTTTTAGTTGTTTTAAGACTTCATCACGAAAAAATCAAAGATTGGCAAATCTGAGAGTTTTGAGGGATGCAATATTTAATTTTCAACCACAAAAATTTTTAAGGATTTTAATGAGAGGACAGACAAGTGCAGGATGAACTGTCTTTAAATAAAAAAAAGCTGTCTTTATGGCTTTACAGATGAAGTAACAAAAATAAATTATTGATGTTGTGTATAGTATCCAAGCTGTAACTTTGCTATTTCTAAATATTTTGGCACAAATATATTTGTTATTTGCAACAATACAAAGGTTTTGATTTTGTTTTTTTAGTATATGCATGTATGTTGATATGTAATGAGTTTTTATGAACAAAAAACACGCCTGACACTGGAAATAAAAAGTTTCATATTAAAAGTACTTGAAAAAGATTTATGATCCTAAAATGATAGTTTAGATTTTTTGTTTGTCACTTTAGGTTCAAGTCCTCAGCCTGGCTGCTTCACTCCCTTTGGTCATCGCTATGGGGATTATGTAGATTTAAGAACCCCAGGACAGATTTTGAGTCTCAAGTCATCTTTGACTTTTGTAAGTAACAATCATTTTTTTAATTGCAATTGAAGGAATTAAAAGGTAACGATTTCTGATTTTAAGCTGTTTAAGAATTGTAATTTATAAATCAATGGACATTGGACATAAAATCATCATCATCAAGTACCATGCCTATTGACGTAGGTGATCATCTCTCTCCACAACTTTCGATCTCGACAGTTATTTATCATTCTGTTGATGACCTTCTGCCACGCCATTCTCTTAAGCTGTCTGTTATCTTTTCTCTTTGCTTCCCTCTATCTCTTCGTCCCTCAATTTATCCAGTTATTACAAAATATTCATATATTGGATAACATGACCAAAAAATGATGATTATTTCTTCCTAATATTGGATATTAGCTCTCTTTTTGCTTTGACTTCTTTCAGAACATTGTCATTGTGCTTCTTAGCTGTCCATGGTATTCTCAACATTCTTCTGTAAAACCACATCTCTAAAGCTCCAGTGATTTTTTTTGTCTGCTGTCCTATTGTCCATGATTCATATCCATATTTTAAGACTGGATCTATATAACATTTAAGAACTCTTTTTCTTGTTTCTATTGTCAAAAATGGATTGCATAGTATCTTCATTTTTGGAAAGCTACTTTTGCCTGAGCTATTCTGCACCTCACCTCTGTTGTACATCTACCATCTGAGGTTAACCTTGTTCCAAGATAATTAAATTCATTTACCTGTTTTAATATTGTTCCACTTGTCTTTATTATGCATTGCTGTGAAGTCTTTTTTTCTTTGATGCTACCATTACTTCTGTCTTTTTACTATTAAGGCTGAGTCCTTTATTTTTGCTTTTCTTCACTATAATGTAGACAAAATGTATATGTTTAATAATTTTTATATACTGAAGAAATAAACACAAAAACAGCGCCTATTAACCTTAGCACAAAGAAACATCTGCCACAAGACATTTTAATCCCAATCTTCAACCACCAATGCAAAAAGTGTCACATTCGTAAGTCAGAATTAGAATTTAGTCATCACAAAAACGATAGTGGCTAAAGTGACAAGAAGAAACAAAATTAGGACAAAGTAATGAAAACATGAAATACAAAACAAAGATGAAATATTGAATGTTTAAAAAAAATTATTGATAGAGACAGAATTTATTACTAGCTTTCACATGATCTATAAACATGTATTATCTTACTATTCTGTTTACAGATTTAGTAAGATCCTATTTTGCAATCTTCAGGCTTCGATTTCTAATATAAAATATTGTCGGTGGTTAGTGAACTGGTCCACGGAGGACAAGAGATTGGCTTCAGTTCTGACCTGCGGCTTCTAAGTTCACCCTACCTTAAATTCTATTCTATCCATGGAACAAATTTCATTGCAGTCAGGAATTCCCCATATCCACTACACCACTTGTCACAGCATGTTCCAAAATGCATCACCGTATCTTAAATGAGCACCTCTAGTACCACATTTTATTCTAGGAAAATAAAAATGCACTGGCATAACCACATTACCCAAAGATGCATTGATGATTAAAAAAAGATATGGGCACTGCCACTATATTCCCTAAACATCACAGGGCATGACAAATTTTCTCTTTTTGTCCTTTGAAAACAATTCCTTAAATTAACTTCTATAGTTTAACTCTTGTATCTAATGTAATTTGAATTATAATTAAAAGGACATATACAATCATAATTGAATCAAGGGAAGGAGAGGTATCTAGTAAATGGCACAGGCAGAGAAAAGTATTGGATCGGTGTCTATATTTCATTTATTAATCACAGAAATTGATGGTTTTGGGCTCAAGATAATGTATTTGGTTATGGAAGGCCTCGGTATCACTGCAAACGAATTAAAATCCATAATTGCTCAACCGCCCGTGCCAGCGTAATCATCTGAATTAATATCTCATCTCCCAAACAAAGAAAGGTAACTGTAGTTCCCATCGTAGCAGTCTCAGCACACGCCAAAAGACATAAGGCGAAACCGCACAGAAAGTGAACACAGCCAACTGTTCCCTGTCATATGATACCATCATTCATCATAAACAATTAGAATATCAAAACATGATCAAAATGGATGAGACACACAGCTGATGGTGTGCACAGAGCACTTAACTCAGTAGCTCCTGCAACAAGCCGGACTGGAATTTGAGGAAACTGCAACAAGGAACACTTAATACATAGCCTTCAATGTTCCCGCCACCTATCCACAATATACCGGAAGTTCATGTCCTCTTGAAAATGATCGTCGTATTTAAAAAAAAAAAATTGATAGCGCTTAATGATGTTAGGCCATCGTTGTTGACTCCAATTCCGAACATATAAACACACAGTTAGTCGTCAGATAATCCCCGTTGCACATCAAACAACAGACCATAAGATTAGTAGCGTACGACCAGTCTAGGGATGTACAATGAGCCATTACGATGATGTAGCACACAAAAATGTCGTACACACAACAGTTTCGCTTCCTTTAGATTGCTGATTACTCTAGTGAAAGCAGCCTGGACAAACAAAACACAGTGCAAATTTCCTAAAGAGATAAAACTGCGGCTGACGATGTAGTTTACATTAATTAGTAACATGGAAATAACTTGCGTCAAGGAATTCCAACAATGGTCATGAACAGCACCAATGTGACGTAGAGCACAGATCAAGTCTAGATGTTGGATGGGCGCATTCACACAACACTTGACTTGTCAAAACTGAACTGTTGTCGGCGTACGACTTCGCTTTAGCGCGCAGATGTAATAAGTAAATCATCATTTTTACTTTAATGCAGAAAAGTGCAATGGAGAACCAAAATTAATCAGATCCCGAATGCACTTTCTGCAGCGATCGAGAGAACGTGACCTAGATCCACCATCTTTACAACGGAAGTCCCCGATAAATAAGGTAATTCATTATTACCTGTTTTAAAAGCTTTATAAAGTAAATGGTGTTGCGGGAGAACATATCTTGAAATCAACAAAATGTGAGAATAATGCAGCTGTACTATAATGGTTGGCCAGTGAGTATTTCTTATAGATTTTGAAGTAAAAATCATGGAACAAAACAGCTTGTATGATAACTGCCTCCAGCATGAGAATGAGGTTGATGCAACTACTAACATTTGGTGCAGACTTTCTGTGATCCCTCTCCAGTACGCAGTTATTCAATCAGACTGTAGGTACTTGTTTTGTATCGGTCAGGATACAGCAACTATTATGTGAATATAAGGCAACAAATTTCTTTCAAGAAGGCAATGCAGATCAGTTGTTTTGTAACAATATGAGTCCTTGCTTTGTACAGGTCAGGATGACTTTTGGATAGCTCCTTTTCAAGAAAACAGTTACTGTGTAAGACTCACTGCCCTTGCTTTGTATGAGTCAAGACAGGTAACTGTTAGGTGTGAATAAGACATTTGGAAAGACCTTCAGAAACATGGACTCACTGATGTCATTTAATAATCATTTAAGATTCCACAACAGTGAAATAGATGACAACTATCAGGGCAATTGTAGTGAGAGATTTGATACACACACCACCACCACCCCCCCAAAAAAATGTTTTATTCTCTCTGTGATAATTTATTGGAGAGTGACAAGGCATTTAATGAAGATTCATTTATGAGACTTGGAGATTTTTGAATGAAGCTAAGATCAAGTAAGACTGAAAGGATATGTCAGTAGTGTGTATATTCGGCTGCAGAAACTGTCAGCATGCATAGTTTGTTTCATCTTTTGGGAAATGCTGGAGTTCCTATGTGTCAAATCTTATTATTATAGGTTTTGAACTTAACCTAAGTAATGCATTTAAATTTTAGACTGTGGACAAAACACGCAGTAAAACCTCTCATGTCCAAAATGAAGTACACCAGGACATGCAGGAGACAACCCCTACACAATACCAACATCTTAGGACATTGCCATCTGAGCCTAGAACTCCACAGGAAAAGACACGTCCGCAGTCTCTTGGTAGATGCTTGCTCACACCAGCTGACAGCAAGCAAATTCAGGTACATGGCTTGAACTTTGTTTCTTCTTAATAGAAATTTACTGATTGATTTGTTTAAGTTTAAAATCAATTCTTCCTACTGTTTCTAAAATGTTGTTATTGTCTTTGAACATAATATATTTTTAAAAATATATCCGTTTGCTGTTGATTTCTTTTTCTTTTGATATTTGTCTTCCATTATTCTCATCACTCATACTAAGTTAGCCAGCCAGTCGCCGGGTTATCATTGCACATCAAATAACTGTCCTCTTTAGCAAATCCTGCAGCACACAATGACAGAAATAAAATTGAGCTGCTCAATTCTTCCCATTCTCTGTAGTTCCCTTGAATTTAGGCAACATTCCTCTTGACTTGAGGATCACAGTAGGGCTGCAGATTCACAAACTTCATCAAAATCTTTATTTCGCCCTACCTCATTTTTGAAGGGAGCCATGATAGATAGCTCAAGTATGCTCTTGATGCAAGAAAAGTATGTTCTTTGGGAATGGTTTCCTCAAGATTCTGGATGGCACATGATATGAAGATTGTCAGAGTTGACTGCTGGCATTTGTGTCATTGTACCAAAACTGATTAAAATTCTACTTCATCTTCCTTATGATGGCCCTGGGAACAGACTAACTAGTGTGGCCAATCATTTAGTTGTGGAAGAAGTGAGATAATCCAAGTATGAAAA
This sequence comes from Megaustenia siamemsis, assembly GCA_032433765.1. Classification (NCBI taxonomy): domain Eukaryota; kingdom Metazoa; phylum Mollusca; class Gastropoda; order Stylommatophora; family Ariophantidae; genus Megaustenia; species Megaustenia siamemsis. Next base: position 75,542 of record JAVIAB010000083.1, on the reverse strand, counting down.
AATGCACTCACATTGAATGTATGTTGGATCAATATATCAAAGGTGTTGTGAATCAGGACAGTGTAAATTATCTCCAGTTAATACTTTTTTAAAAATAGCATTTGAGATTTGTCACATCTTTTATCATGTCATCAAAAAATAAGTTCACAATTTAACATTTATTTTGTTTTTTTTGTTAAATGAAGAAATGTTTTAATTCCCATAACTATTTTCATGTTTTAGTTTGTTATCCATGCTTCTATTACCTAATGTCTTTAAATGAGGGCATCATTTATATATTCCTTTATCACACATTTAGATGTACCACTTTATTTTAGCAATGTTGTGAATATCACTATAGGCACGACGTCTACACAGCAGTGTTCTATTCACACCACCAGTGAAAAGTCTCACACCAACTTTACAAGATTCTTTGAACTGGAGAAACTCCTCTGCCAGTGACTCCCAGTCAATAATTGCTTGCAGTATATTGCAGTCAGCGCTCTTGTCTAGTGAGTCAGAGAATTATAGTGGCTTAGGTTGATTTATTGTATTCTACTTGTAGTTGGTCATTTTGTAATGTTGTCATGTCAGTATTTCAGTTTTATATACTATAAAACGCTTTGAGATATAACAAATCATATCTCATGCACCCAAAATCTGTCATCTTTGATTGTACAGTGTTTTGCTTGCAACAGAACCTGTCATTTCCTCAATAATTCTAATGCCAGTTAAGATATTACAACAAAATCTGAACAGGTATACATTTGTTGTATGTGAAATGAAAAGGAACATGTCTGTCTGTTGTGTGTGTTTATGTGGTGTCTAATTGTTGCAATATGAAGTAGTGGGCTGCCTGGCAATGTGATGCGCCTCTCTCATTCAGCTGAGGTGCCTAAACAATATGGTTGTTGTTCATGAGTGTTAGTGTATACATGTGAGTTCACACAGGATAGCTGGAAAATGTACCAGTATACTCTGGAGGAGGGAGCTGGACTACAAAGGACAAGAGGTAGGATTTGATCCCAACCAACAGCTTCTGGTTCACCCAGCCTTTAATGGGTAACAGATTTTTTTCTGGGAAAAGTAAAGCGGCACAGGCGTGATACTGACCACATTACCCCAAATTCATGTGCCGAGGGTCTGTAAAATGTATGGTCACTAACACCATATTCCCTATACGCCACTTGGCGTGACGGGGGTACTTAATTTTTTTAAAAATATACTCTGGAGGGAGTGCTTATTATTCGCAGTTATTAGGAAACAGAATAAATAAACTCTCCTCAACAGTAATTGCTGGAGAAGTTTGGAGGTCTACATCCACCACCGAGCAATTCTAGCCTGATTATTTTTTATGAGGATGTCTTAAAAGAAAAGTTACCAAAACTTCATCATGAGCCATAGATGGCACAAAGCAAACATCACTGGGGAAATTACCACAGTCAACTGCCCAAGACTTTTTAATATCTGAACATGATTCATGGTAGTTAATTTTATCATCTATTCCAAGTAGGACTCCATTACAGCTAACCTTAGGCTAGAGATTCATGATAAAAGCCAGATTGGTTCACATAGTGTTTATACTCGATGGGTGTCTTTAAACTTGAGACTGTTAATTTAACATTAACACTATGGCATCCTTAAACTGATGAAATTGATTCTAAACTGGTAAAGACGATCCTATAGCATGTGCCATATCATCATCATCATGTGCCATATGGATGTGGAATATTTTATACCAGCAGTACTAGGCCACAGCTTTTATATGTAAGGATGACTCATTCAGGAAATAACAACATATTCTCACTGTCAGAAAAGACAGAACTAGTCCTGGAGTGGATTCTAGCACACTGGCATCCCTGGAAACAAGAAAGCAGATGAACTCACAACAGCAGGTGGGAGCCTTCAGCAACCAAGCCAATCCCAGAATCCTAAAAAAAATTAAGACAATCCTGAAACAAGATAGGAAAACAGGATGGAGAATATGAACCAGAACTAGTAGGTTAAACAAGCTCAGCAGACATGAGCAGACCAAGATATTTAGACTCAGAACAGGTCACTGTAGCTTCAGAGCACACCTACACAAGATAGGACTCCGTAACCTAGCAACAAGTGACTGCGGAGCACCCAGACAAACTTCAGAGCATATCCTATAGGACTGCAGCACCTTCATTGTCCTTAGAACACAAGTTTGGCTTACAGAAAGAACCCTGCGTGACAAGTTGTGGGGAACCAGTGAAGTCCTCATAAGCACTGTCTTGTTTGTGACCCTTGCTGGTCTAAATGTTTAGCAATAGCTATACAGAAGAAATAGGTAAGGATATTGAATCCTGTTTTTAATTTCCTTTTGCATAGCTGTGTCCTCTGGATGATGTCTTTCAGAAAATTAACTTATAAAATTTATATTGTGTGCTGGAATGTGGCCACTTTATTTACTCCAATAATCTTTAAACTATTGATTATTAACCCTAGATTATAAAACTTTATTTTAAATCACATTTTAATGGTGCTGTCATTTACTACTAAAAAAAAACCATATAAATTGGAGAAAAGTGCAGTTAATGACATTTAAAAATTTTTTAAAATACAAATCTTTGGATAATAACACTTTAGAAAAAAATAGTTTAAAAAAAAAATTGCAAAAATTAAGGAATACAGCTAGAACAAATGTGAAGTGAGGGAGCCACCTAATGCATGCAATTAGAATTATAGAAATTGTTTATCAATAACTGTTACTTTTATACGACATCCCTGGTTGTGTTTTAAAAAATGAAATGCGTCCGGTCACAATGGTGCATCATAGGTGACCTGCTTAAACATTTAGGAAGGTACATTGTGGGAAAAAATCAACTACATATGGTAAACTGTACATTTCCATGTTTAAACAGTAATTTTTAAGACTCAGTTGTAATCTATGGTTAATTAAGGTGTTATTTTACAACTAAAAACTAATATTGATATTATCATTAGATATTGTGTAGGTTGTATTTTAATGCAGCTTTTAATTTTTATTTTTGCATGTGCAGGGGTGAAAGGCAAGGACGATCTGTCTGCCATCTCTGACAATGATGATTTCAAAGAGCTGAATTCAAATCAACAAGCAGATCACACTTATGATATAGACATGTCAGTTTACAGTAACAATGATTCTAGTTTTAATAGAGACAGAGAATCATCTCTTGTTGATTGTGGGGACATCCTGGAAGAATGTAAGAGTAATGATGAAGTACTTTTCAGAAATTTTAGTTCAAGGAAATTTCAGAATCAGTTAAACTGTGATAGCCACATCATGCCTATTTTTCGTTTAGAGGGGGAGGAAGATGAAACCCCTTGCTTCACCGCACTGATAATTCTGTTAGGGGCAGTTACTCAGCTAAAAATCTTCAATCAATGAGAGAAGGAAGTTACTCTGAAGATAACCCTCATGGCAGTTTTTGCACCTCTGGATATGTTGAAAGTTCTAGTGAAAATGTTATTAACCCAAATAGTAATGGTAACATTTGTCTGTCTTATCATCATGAAAACAGACCAGAAGCAGTCCATCCATCAGATATCTCAATGTTGGAAACTCATTGTGTATTAACAGAAGTTCAGATGCAATCTCATTGTGGTTGTTCTGAAAATGGCGTGAAGCGGTCATGTGACGACATCTTTATTTCAAATGATTCACATGCATATTCTAACTCATCAGTAGAGGTAGCCAGAGGCATTGTATCTTCATTTGATGAGTCTTTTGGAGTCACGCACAACAAGTCTAAACATGTATCAGTTGCAGGGTCTGCTGATCTGGAATTTTCAAGTGACTTCTCTGCCCATCTTTATCAGAGAGATCGCATCTTTAATAGTACACGTCTTTCTTTGGACTTTGGCTCTGCTCAAATGAGCCTGGATTCTGGTCCAGAGTTGAAAGACTTGAGCCAGCTTTCTGGTTTAAGTCGCGTGGTCTTGAAAGCTCTTCCACCTGAAGATAATACCACTGCACCTGTACCAAGTTTTAATGTTGTTCCTAGTAAAAAGTCTGAGAGTTTGATAAGAAAACAGAATGATCTTGCACCTTGCACTGGGCCTTTGGTGAGAAAATTAAGTAAACCTGGACTGAGGCGAGTTCTTTCTGACACATTTGACAGGTGTATGTCTTATTCTTCCTCACACTTGGAGTCTAGTTCACAAAAAGGCAAAAATACAATGAAGCACAAAAGTAAATCACTGGACTATGGTCATTTCTTTGGAGAACAAGAATCCAGAACTATGACAATGTTAACAGATTTCAGCGGAAAAGATCTTTTCAGAATATTGGCAATGAAAATTCAGGTGAAGTGAATAAAATTGATAATGGTGCAACAGCCCACACAGGTATGACTCCTGACTTTTGTAGAATGAGAATGAGAGATGATGATGGTGTTAGACCCAAAAAGCAATCTTGTCTCGACAGAGACTTTTATGTTCATAATGTTTCAGAGAGTGCTTCTAATGAGAATAAGAAAGTTGTTGCTTCAAGCAACAACTCTACATCCTTACACAAGACATCTGACAAGAGAATTTGCAAGAACAAGAAAGCAGCTAATCTGCCTGTCTCTTCACCCTTACACCTAAGACAAAAATTATCAGGCAGTCCTGGCATACAAATTAGCATAAACAGCCCTCCACATCATCCAAAAGTTGCCTTTCTCAGAGAAAGTAAATTGTCACATTTGACCTGCTCCAGTTTGACAGATGAAGTGAATGGACAAGTTTTAAAAGACATTGTCCTCCGCAAACAAACCAACTCCCAAGCTGCAAACTCAAAAGTTAAAGATGAGACTTATGTAGTAGAACACACTTCAGAGGAATATGATGATGGTAATTTTGACAGAAAATCTGAATCTGCGGAAGATTTTGGTGATTGCAGTAATATTGTATATTCAAGACTTTCTCTTCATCGAGTGCCAGCATCAAGGAACATTCCATCACTTAATGATAGCACCTCCTACAAGTTTCAGAGTATGGAAGATTGTACTGAAATTTTACAGAAGAGAGTGAAGTTAAATTTTTTATAGCTACCCCCTCCCCTGGTTCTACCATGCATTCATCTCCAGCACCAAGAAATGCTTGTCTGTCACCACTAATAATAAAGAAAGGCATATCAACTTTGGATTCATCAATCGGAACTGACAGTAGCTTTTTGAATGTTACTATTGAATATGAGGGGGAAGGAGCTCAGTCTGATAGATTAAGTCCACTACCAGTTCCATGTAGAAGATTATCAAGAAGTTTTTCTGAATCTTCCATGTCTGATACAGGAAGAACTGAGCCTGACACTGAAAGGACTGATGTAGGTGTCACACTGACAGATAGAAATCTAAATAAAGCTGAGTACAGCCAGTCTGCTTTACATCCATTATCATCACTCTCATATAGAGCAATGTCTGCTCAAGATAACCTGAGGCATGTCAGTCTCACACATGACGAGTCACAACTGAAGCAGTTAGTAACAGATGGAGAAAACATCACATACCTGATTGATGACAAGCAACAGAAAAGGTTCTGTTCTGCTCATACAAAAATGCCAAGCATTGCTGAAGGAGTTAATCCTCTGCTTGAGGAAGAGGAAAAACCAGTATTTGCCAAACCGTGGAATTTGGTTGATGTAAGTAAACATTTTTGTTCACTTATATTTTGTTCATGTAAGTAAACATTTTAATTTTTGTTCACTTATATTTTGTTCATGTAAGTAAACATTTTAATTTTTGTTCACTTATATTTTGTTCATGTAAGTAAACATTTTAATTTTTGTTCACTTATATTTTGTTCATGTAAGTAAACATTTTAATTTTTGTTCACTTATATTTTGTTCATGTAAGTAAACATTTTAATTTTTGTTCACTTATATTTTGCTCATGTAAGTAAACATTTTAATTTTTGTTCACTTATATTTTGTTCATGTAAGTAAACATTTTAATTTTTGTTCACTTATATTTTATTGCAAGTGACTTTATGTAGGTTTCTGCCATTTACCAATTTTAAAAGATGGATGCATTAACATTGCTGTTATTTGGGTGACCATTTTTACACTGTTTTAACTGAGTTTTGATTGTCTACACAAAATATAACTTTTGAATGAAGTCTTCATCAGTACACTAAACAAAACACACAAGAGGCAAGCACAACAATTAATTACATGTAGATATAGCAATGGTTCTTATGCCAAGTGCATTTTGAGCAAAGCAATTTCTCCATATTATTTGCCAAGTCTTAGTAAACATATGGAAATGTTAGTTCTATCCTCATTAGGGCACAGTAAATATTGTTAAGAATGAATTCAAAAGCTGGACCAACAATGGCAGCAATGACAGTGGAGGACGACACATTTTACAAGATGCTACAGATCACCTTTGATTCAAGTTTCCTAGAGTGAATTCTCTATCAGCAAAAGAAACTAGGAAAGTCTGGCATCAACTCATAGAACTTGGAGAATAAAATAAAAAAACTGCACAATAGCATTCGAGGAAGCATTGATGTCAAAGTTAGAAGACAAAAGCCTCAGAAGAAAAAAGATGAGACCTGGCGCCACAAATGCATCTTATTCATTCCGTGGTTGAATCAGTCTATCCAATATTGGCAGACTCAGTTAGTCACTAGAGAAGCTGCTCAGTAAAACAGTATCCAGCATAATACACTAATATATATTAAACTAATGACAAATAATGTTTGCTTGCTACCAACCATCTTTAAAAAAACCAAAGGCCAAATACTTATACTAATGTCTGAAATAGCAACCTCTCACAGTAAACCAGTACAGCAACTTCAAAGGTTCTAGAAAATGGTCAAGTGTACTACTAAATGAATGTAACCATCTTTACCACAGATGTATATTTATGTCCATCCTTCTTAATTTAAAAAAAAAAAAATAAATAAATGGACACAATCTTGAAACAGTCACAAGTCAACATCATCCGTATTGCTCCAATTGATCCTGAGGATTTTAGAATATAAATGAGGAAAGAATTTAGATTACAGATTCGCCAAACTCTGCACATGAAATATAATTTAATTTTATCTTTAACATTATTCTAGGTTGTGTTTTTTATCTTTGAAAAGAAATCTTTTTCTTTTATTTACAGACTGGACCCATGCATACACCAAATCCACAAAAGAGAGATGCATTGTTTCAGAACCCTTTCTGCACCCCAGGCCCTCAGCGTCAGACTCCAGTGTGTGGGACAGGGATTAAGCTTCAGACCCCTTTACGGACCCCTAAAAGTGTCCGTAGAGGGCGAGAAATGACACAAGATGAAGGAAGAATTCTAGGAACCCCAGATTATTTGGCACCTGAGATCTTGTTGCAGAAACCACACGGTAGTTGATTATTTCAACAGTTATTAGGACTTGAAGAAAAATAATATTGAAATATAGTTATTCTGATTGATCACACTGTATTCATGTTGGCCTCATGGGTGCTCAGTCGTTACAACAGATTATGCAAAATGTCCACATTTATAATTCCTGTAGCTTGCTTGTTATACATACTTTCAATCCATCCTCTCATTCACCCTGGAATTACTACTCCCCAGCGTAGTTTAGCTCTCTATCTATTATTATATCTATAGAAGTATTTTGTTGTTATTGTCACATTGATCTGACTTGCAGTTGTGAAGTTTGTTTGTTCAGAATCTTTCTCCATTCTTCCTTGTTGAGTACCAGTCAGTACCTGAGTTTGTTTGAAGGCCTTCCCTGTCAAATCCTTGATATTCCATTTTCTTCTTTGTCAACTTCTCATTATTTGCCTGTTATTGTTCCTTGTAAGTTGCCAGGCTATTAAATTAAGTCACATATTTTTTTACCAGCACAATTTCTTTTTCTGATTCATTTAACCCTTGCAATCTGAAAAAAAGGGCTTTAACCACCCTTGATTACATAATAAATGAAACATACCAATTATAAATATATATTTATACCATTAGATTTATAAAGCTTTTAAAGCAATAGTTGAAAATAGTAAAATAAAAGAAATATTAATTTAAAATGAGAATTGCGTGAGGTTTCATAACAACCAAAACTCATTATTGTATATGTGTTAGTATGTTCACAAATAAGTGCACAGTAGTAGAATGAAAAAAAACAAAAAACACATTCGTGTGCAAAAAAAAAGGCGGGTACTCTTGAAAAAATATGCATTTGATATTGGTCCAATAATTCTTAGCTAAAGCTAAAAAAAACAGAAGAGGAGGATCCACGTGGTCAGATTTTGATATTGAATCTCAAATACAAATTTTAAAATGTTAGAATCCACCATTTACTGTGAACAAAGGCAGAAATGATGGCAAATTTAGTGTACTTCATACTGAAGAGTTCCTAGTTACTGGTCTAACGTAAAAATGTGTTTAAATTCACAAAACAAACAAAAAAATTGGGCATTAACAGTCAAACAGTTAATATTAATTATTTGTTTTTTCGTGTGTTTGTTTATTTTTTTTACCTACTTGTAATTCTTCTTGACTGCCGAAGTTTGTTGCTAAATTGCTGAAAAAGGAAGACGTTTCATAAGCTACGATACATTATAATTCTGTGATCTCAGTTGCTAGCCACAAAAAATTAGCAACTGGCAATATTAGGTGGAAAAAAAGTTAAATAAAATACATGACCTTGTATGCTTTGGTTTAGTTTTTGCCTTTTGGAATTCAGTAGTTCTCAAAACAGTTCAGAGAATAACATTTTAAATTTCTTCTGCTCACTCAGGTATAGATTCATCTTTAGACATCAACTTGAAAATGTTCAATGGATTTAGTGGTTTAGATTGAAACCTCATGTCTTCTTCATGACATTTTGCTTCAGTGATACCATCATGATTTCTGTGTGTATATGATTTCTGTGTGATTGGCTGCAAAACATTTGAGGAGAAATGTACAGATTTGCACATGATAAACAAATATATGTAAGACAAATTTATGTTCATTTTGTGTTTCAGGATTTGCTGTTGACTGGTGGGCTTTAGGTGTTTGCCTGTATGAGTTCTTGACAGGTTTACCTCCTTTCAATGACCAAACTCCAGAAGCAGTTTTTCAAAATATTCTCAACAAAGGTCAGTGGTTTTTAACCCTAGATTAATATACCGTCGTAAAAATTAAGCATCAAAACACAAATTCTTCCAAATTTGACAGTTTACCGTGGTCAAACATCTCCCGTACCTTCCTAATTACTACTTCCTGTGACCCCTGAGTGTTGGATTTGTTTCTATTGAAGTAGAATCCCCCTTCCCTCTTGTAAGATACAATTTTGTATAATGCCAAAAAAAAAAAAAAAAAAAGATACTATTTTCAAAAAGTTGATCAGTTTTGTTTTTGGTTCTTTTTGCTGTGGCCAGGGCAATTTCCTTGGTTGCCACTGACATCAAAATAACCCTTTTGTTACTCAGGAAACGCAGCAAATAATGCTATGCAAGACTATTCGGAGCACACTTTTTAGCTGAAATGAATTAAGTCATGTAGACACAAATTAGACCCTTATAATAACACAAATGAGGCCCTTCCTCTGACAAAAATTCCAGTGTTTCTAACCTACATTCAGAACTTTTCCACCACCTTGCCCTGTAAAACAATTATTGTTTATATAATGCCACAGGCAGTGTCGTGTCTGTTGTTTCAGTTCATCTTGCAAAAAAAAAAAAAAAAAAAAAAAAAAAACTATTCTATGACACATCTATCATGTACATCTGAAGGTGTATGTTGGGGTTGGGGGGCTCTCAACGAGACCATAGAATTAAAGGCATCTTGGTCAAAGCAGTCGCTACAACGTGTGAGACCCTGGATTTTAATTTCACTCCCGATAGTAACAAATTCTTTCTATCTACCACAGGTTTCAAACACACCACAGGCCTGCTTTTTCAGCCACCGAAACAGTCATTTTTGCCGCATGACCACATGCTCCTCGTTCATCTTGTAAATTTGCTAAAATAACAGTTGCCGCATAACAGTCCAGTGTTTATGACTTTCACTTTTACCGATGCAGCGAGCACAAAAATATGTTTCAACTTCAAATGCAAATTTAATAAAATTGAAGTGGTAAAAAAAATTATGACTTTTTACTTTCAGAAATTGCTAAATTGTATTGTTGTATAAGCAAACATATATTAAAAATGTTAATAAGAGTGATTAAATGTCACCAATTAAGTGGATCGCAAGATAATTTTATTGAGTTATTTGCGGGTCATCATCATTGCACTCCGAACATGTCCATAGGTGCTCAGATCCCCTCTCAGCAATTCCCTCAGTGTCCAGCGACTGACGACTCCAGTTCTGTGTTGGTTGATAAGTCTTCTTGTACGGCCACTAAGTTTCTCAATTCTGGCTGTGCCTATCTTAACTCCCATTTCCATCATCCGAAGAAGTAACGTGGATCTGTGTTTGTCGAAGTCCTGTGCTCTTCCCACATCTCGGAGGGCATTGATGATGTCTGCCCGATCCATTGGTTGCCCGTCCTCAACGACAGCACAGCTAGCCAACCTGTCTGCTCTTTCATTTCCCTATACTCCCGCATGTCCAGGGACATAGACAAAGACCTTACATATTTTGGATTTCTGCAACGACTACCCAGTGCATGCGTACAGAGCCTGCCTGCCTCTTTTGTTATCATGCTCATCGAATCACTCAGTATACATGCGTGGATGTAGTTTTTTTAATTTTAAGATATTTTTTATATCACTTATGAATACCGGTACCCCAAACACAAAAACACAGATTTTCTCCAGAAACAAGTTTAACAAAATTGAAGCGTTAAAAAAACTTGTTACTTTTACTTTTACTCGCAGAAAATGAGTAAACTTTACTGCTTTATTAAAAAAAATCTTAATTCAAAATGTTAATATGAGAGATTAAATATCGTGAATTAAGTGGACTGTACATATAGAGTAAGTAAAGAGCCCCATCACGCCAAGTGGCGTGTAGGGAATATGGTGTTAGTGACCATAATTTTACAGACCTTTGGCACATGATTTTGGGGTAATGTGGTCGGTATTACGCCCGTGCCACTTAATAACATATATAGTCCTGGTGTAATTTTTCCAACAGCGGAAGACTAGATAAACATTCCAGTCTGGCTTTGCGGGAGGGATTTCCGTATTTGACATCACAACTGCATGAAACTAAAGTAAATGTTTTATAGTGCAAGCGTTCAGATGTGTATGAAGTGGCCAAACATACTGATGGATGTAGGACAACTGTACCGGTGGTCATTGTAACACGCCCTGCCCATGAGGTCAAACTCAGGTCATAAATCAATCTGAGCCAGGAATCCTGAGTCCCAGTGTCTCACCTAGTGTGAACACATGGCTGTGTGTCAAAAGTTCTGAGAGAGCACCTAATGTTACATTATATTATAATAAAAGCAAAACTTGGCAGGAGCACTCATTAGATAAGATCAAACATCTTGCCTAGAATAGAGATCGATGGCGAAAAACATTACAAGCCTCATGCGACGTCTAATGATGCGGAAAGGATAAAGAATGTTACATTTAAGTGGTAGTCATTTTTATTACGGTATCATCAATACGTCAGCAACAGATAGGTATCATAATTAAGGGTTGAAGCAAGCTCTTTTCTCAGTACTGTTTATATCTTTTTAGTCTGGTTTAGTCATGTTGTAATGAATCTGTTTTGTAACAAAACTGTTGTTCTGTTTGTAATTGTTTAAAAGCATTTTAATGAATTAAAGTGATCAGTCTCATTGTTTTAAGATCAAAATAAATAACTAGTGTCTCATATAGCTGACACTATGAAATCTTATCAATGAAATGAAGGGGTACATTTTAATAAAAGATGCAACATTAAATAAATAAATTTTTAAGTATTAAAAAAAGCCCAAAAAAAAACAAGATGATAAATGATGGACATTTGAAAATATGATATTTGCAGATGAACAGACACCTAATCGTGGAATTAAAAAAAAAAGAGCTACAAGAACATTTTAATAGACTTAACAGTACAGGCACTCAGTACAATATGAAAATCATCAACAAAACAAAAGTCATGAATATTGCAAAAGAGAAACAGAACATCAACATAATGATGAATGGAAGACAACTAAAACAAGTGGAAGAAATTAAATATCTAGGAGGTCTAGTGAGTAACGACAATTGACAAGCAGCAGAAATAGATTCAAGGTGCAGCAAAGCTTGTCAAATCATTAGACGGCTATCACCACTATTATCCATCATGGAAATGAGTTTTAGAGACAAAATTGGCACTCTACAATACAATTTTCATTCCAATGCTGTGCTACCTGGACCTAGACTCAAGAACAATAAGAAAAATAACCACTTTTGTGATTAAATGTGACAAATGACAGGAAACAGCCTGAGAGAGATAAGATCAAAATTTGAAGAACTGAGGAAAAAAAGCTAGCAATAATTCCTACCATAGAGTACATGAAGAAACAACAGATTAAATGTTTTGACCACATGATAAGGCAGAAAGATAAAAACACAACACAATGAGCCTTCAATAAACATTGCAAGAACACCAGACCACAAAAAGATGGATTGATGGAATATTAGAAACACTTAAAAACATAACAGTGGCAGAGGTCAACAGAATACTGCAAATGATATCTTCACTCAATGCTGAAAGGCAAATGAGAAAGGAAAAGAAGAATTCATGTCTCTAATTTATAGAGATATACTGGTGTAATAAGAGATTAAGGCACTTGTTTAAATATAATTAAGCGTAAATTTATGTGATGGAATCGACTTCCTCAATGAGATAGAGCTGCTTGCACAGAACAGAGACAAATGGCGAGATGTGATAAAATATCTTTAAAAGAATTGAAAACTACTAGAATAAAAATTTAGATAAGAGGAGGAGTATTTGGTCTATGCCCTATGGGCCGGCTACGGCTCGAAAGGTCAATAGATAGAAATTTATGTGTCGTATGTGAGATTTTTGTGTCATAATTATTGGTCCATATTTTTTCTACATATTTCTTCACAAATTCCTCTTCTACTTGGAATAAATTCTTTAATTTCAAACTTTTCTCTCATTTTACAAAACTACTATTATTTGCATATATTCTCTTCTCAAATGCTTCTTTCATTTGAAAAGATAATATTATTTACAAATATTCTATACCCAAGCTCTTCTGTTAGTTGAAAAAGCAATGTTACCAACATATGTTCTGTTGTCAAACTCTTCTGTCAGTTGCAAAGGCAACAGTTCCAACATAAATTCCATTCTCAAACATATATTATGTTTATGATTTCTGAACAGAAAAAAATTCAGAGACAAATCCTGTTTAACAAAGTAAAATTTTTGCAGATATCACCTGGCCTGAGGATGAGGAAGCTCTTAGTGGTGGGTCAAGGGCAGCAATTGAGGCTTTGCTTACTGTTGATGTTGACAAAAGACCTAAAGCAAAAGGTATTGTGACTTTAGCAAGAATTGATCAAAGTCTTGATGGGAATTGGTTGATGTTTTTATGCTCTTGAATAGAATTAATAGACTACATCCAATTGGAAGGCCAAGAGCTCCATCTAAATTCAGACTATGTATTATGGTTATGGAAGGCCCCGGTGTTACTGCAAACGAATTAAAATCCATTATTGCTCAACCGCCCGTGCCAGTGAAATCATCCGAAATACTAACTTATCTCCCAAACAAGAAAGGTGGCTGTAGTCTCCATCATAGCAGTCTCAGCACACAGACTATGTATTGTTCATAAGAAGTTATTAATTTATTCTGACATGACAGTGGGGGAACAAAAGCGTGTTGTGATAATATTAATTTTGAACCCCCAACAGAGAGCTTTTGGCACCTCTCCCAGCTATAACCAGTGCTGAGATAGGGATGTGGAGCATGAAGAGTTAATTAAGAAATATGACAATTGCCTGTAATTTACTTGTATATTTTTTAAAAAGAAGAATGTTCGGAATTTAATTAAATGGTGACGTAATATGCTACAGAAAAATCCTTAAAATACCTTACTTATAAACACCATTCTGCAAAGGAAATTAAAATACTATGGTGACATCAAAAGATACTGCGGGCTGAAAAGAACAATAATGGAAGGCATGGTTCAGGACAATGCACCTGTGGCAGACCAAGAAAAAGATGGTTTCAAGACATCAAAGAGGGTTAACACACACAGAAGAAGTGTAACAGCAACATGACTGAAGCTATTGCCACGATTGTGTTTATCGTACTAGGCTATTACCGTGTGAAATAGGTCAATGTGACAGACTTGTGACAGGAAGCTAATGACAGATGATGGCCTATCTAAAATTCGCAGACACAATTTCAGATCAGAAGAGTAATTGCCCTGCAGTCTGATTAAAAGAGCAACACGGTACCACGCCATGAAATGTTTAGTTTGACCTTCTTGAGACTTCAGATCGCCCTCACTTGAAACTTGTGACCAACAGGTCCCGGAGAAAATTTGGAATTTCTGTCGAATCCCATTCCCTTTCATGTACCAAAGAGAGATATAGATTTAGTTATCGATTGTTCACAAGTTCTTGTGTGGGGAATTCTTTCTAATCTGATTGGCTGTTGGCCTGGAATGGTTCTAATTCCATAGGTTAGATATTGAAACAGTAATTTTTAAATTTTTAAAAATGCCTGGCGTAGTTCTAATTCGATGGTTGTTGGTCTGGGATGGTTCTAATCCCATTGGTTGTTGGTCTTGCATAGTTCTAATCCTATTGGTTGTTGGTCTGGATTAGTTTGTTATTGATCAGGTCATGGGGCCCTGCTCCAGAACACAATATTACAAATATGGCATTCTCTATGCTGGGATTCTGTGGATTTGTTGCCCATTCCTGTCTGAAATTTAAAAAAGGACTATGATGTAAACACAGAAAGATGACTGTGACCAATACATATTCACAGGTTGATTGCACGAAATTAATATCTGATGGTTGCGATGAGCTTCTTTAACTTTCTAAGCTCCTTGTAGCGTTGAGGTCAATGTGCTCGATTCACAATAAGAAGGGGACCCACCTCAAACCAGAAATCCTTGATCTCAGGGTTAGCGAAATAGCGTACCTATCCACATCGGAGACTTATAATGAAAAGAATCTCCGCTTTTCAAGAGCTTTTGTCAGTTAAAAATGGGAAAAATATGGTCTAGTCCTTGACCCTTATTTTTTATAAAGAAAAAGTTAAATTCTTACCAGTTTTACCGGCGACTTCAGTCGGTGCTAAGAGTCCGTGCACGCTCTTCTATTTTTTCTGTGTTATCAGGAAATAAATGGGAATATTCAAATACACTGTCTGGGTAGAATGATGAATGTTCAAACACTTTGTCTGAGTAGAATGATGAATGTTCAAAGATTTTGTCTGAGTAGAATTATGAATGTTCAAAGATTTTATCTGAGTAGAATTATGAATGTTCAAAGGAGACGCACCAAGATGCACGTACCAAGATGGCGCTTGTTTGCGTTTGAACAAATCCCAACGGCCAAGATCTGAATTTGCAGAATTTCTTTCATTCTCAGCGGTGGCCGTTATAGTTTAGCTTTTGCTAGCACAATGCCTGGAGTATAAGCTCGGACCACCATCTTATCGTGCTTTCTCCCTGCATCGCAGACTAAACGGACGCTGTCTAGATGAACCAAATTAGTAAATAACCTTGATAATAGCGAATAACAGCCACTGCTGTTGCTGCTGAGGTAACGCCAAATGAGATAGGTCTTGAGAAATGTTTGCCAAGTCCAAGGATGATGTTCTTGCACATAATAACCTACTTTGACTTGGTAGTAACGTTGCTACTACCGCTGATAGCCATTACTGTCATGCTCTTCACGATCGTTCTGTTCATCATACACAAGTCCCGGTGGAAGAAGCTCAGTGGCCTGCCGATGCTGGAAGTTTCCGAGCTGAAACCTATCAACGATCCTAGGTGGAGCTCAGTGCGAGCTAGCGCCCAGGTTCGTGTAGCTAGGTTGCTCTTTGCCTTGTCTCTATCTTACATCATCATAAACGCGCCCAGCCATGTGGCCAGACTGTACTATCAGAAGAGGACTCAAGATTCAGGGGACATGAAATTGACATTCTCTGAAGGTCTTATCCGGCTGATCTTCCTGCACGTCGACCACGCCAACATGCCTGCAAGTTTTGAATCTTCCTGGTCGTCAGTAGAAACTTTACCAAGAACCTAAGAAAATTTAGTGGAAGTTACCAAGTGTATATGTAGTCGTAGCTCATATCTTGGTGGGTGTGTGTGGGCCATGGCTGATATCTTGGTGGGTGTGTGTGCTGGCCATGGCTGATATCTTGGTGGGTGTATGTGCTGGCCATGGCTCATATCTTGGTGTGTGAATGGGCTGTCATGGTTCATATCTTGGTGTGTGTCTGTGCTGGACATGGTTCATATCTTAGTGTATATCCGTGCTAACCAAGGCTCATATCTTGGTGGGTGACTGTGCTGGCCAGGATTCATATCTTGGTGTGTGTCTGTGCTGGCCATGGTTCATATCTTGATGTATTTCCGTGCTAGCCATGGCTCATATCTTGATGTGTTTCTGTGCTAGTCATGGCTCATATCTTGTGTTTCTGCTAGCCATAGCTCATACCTTAGCTTGTGTGTTGTGTGCTGGCATGGCTCATATCTTGGTGTGTGTCGTGTTAGTCATATCTCATATCTTTGTGTGTGTCTGTGTTTAGTCATATCTCATATCTTAGTGTGTATCTGTCTTAATCATGTATCATATCTTTGTGCGTGCATGTCATGTCTGTGTTAGTCATATCTCATATCTTTGTGAGCATGTCTATGTTAGTCACATCTCATACCTTTGTGTGTGCGTGTCTATGTTAGTCATATCTCATATATTTGTGTGTATGTCCATGCTAGTCACATCTCATCTTCGTGTGTGTCTATGTTAGTCACATCTCCTATCTTTATTTTCTGTGTGCATGACTGTGTTTAGTCATATCTCATATCTTAGTGTGTGTATCTGTGTTTGTCTTATCTCATATTTTAAGAGTGTGTCTTTTTCTAGTCACATCTCATATCTTAGTGTGTGTGTGTGTGTTTGTGTTAGTCATATCTCATATTTTGGTTTGTGTCAGTGTTTGTCATGCCTCATATCGTTGTGTGCATGTCAGTGTTAGTCACATCTCATATCTTTGTGTGTGCATGTCTCTGTTAGCCACCTCTTGTGACTCGGGCAGATGGTGTCGTAAACCTGGAGGGCAGACCGTCTAAGGCAGAATCTCCCTACAGAAAAGACAATCTGCTGTCTTGCAGGAAGATTGGGGACAATAAAAGACTAAGGAAAGCAAACCTGAACAAAATGCTGGCTGAAATCGGATGCACTGGGCCATTGGCGCAGACACAGTGTAACGTTTCAACAGGTATTCAAGCAGAGTGGATCTAACACTCTAATTGACTTTAATTATGATGTCAATTCACTTAAACAGACAGCTGTCTTCATGTGAGAGTCTGGAATCCTACTCTGACTGAGACCTGATCGCAGAGAGAGAGAGAGAGAGAGAGAGAGAGAGAGAGAGAGAGAGAGAATATTCAAAGATTTTGTTCTGAGTAGAATGATGAAAGTTCAAAGACTTGTCTGAGTAGAATGATGAATGTTCAAAGACTTTGTCTGAGTAGAATGATGAAAGTTCAAAGACTTTGTCTGAGTAGAATGATGAATGTTCAAATACTTTGTCTGAGTAGAATGATGAATGTTCAAATACTTTGTCTGAGTAGAATGATGAAAGTTCAAAGACTTTGTCTGAGTAGAATGATGAATGTTCAAATACTTTGTCTGAGTAGAATGATGAAAGTTCAAAGACTTTGTCTGAGTAGAATGATGAAAGTTCAAAGACTTTGTCTGAGTAGAATGATGAATGTTCAAAGACTTTGTCTGAGTAGAATGATGAAAGTTCAAAGACTTTGTCTGAGTAGAATGATGAATGTTCAAATACTTTGTCTGAGTAGAATGATGAATGTTCAAATACTTTGTCTGAGTAGAATGATGAAAGTTCAAAGACTTTGTCTGAGTAGAATGATGAATGTTCAAATACTTTGTCTGAGTAGAATGATGAAAGTTCAAAGACTTTGTCTGAGTAGAAGGATGAAAGTTCAAAGACTTTGTCTGAGTAGAATGATGAATGTTCAAAGACTTTGTCTCTAGAGTAGAATGATGAAAGTTCAAAGACTTTGTCTGAGTAGAATGATGAATGTTCAAATACTTTGTCTGAGTAGAATGATGAAAGTTCAAAGACTTTGTCTGAGTAAAGTGATAAAGGTTCAAAGACATTGTCTGGGTAGAGTGATGAAAGTTCAGAGACATTGAGTAAAGTGATGAAGGTTCAAAGGCTTTGAGTAGAGTGATGAAAGCTCAAAGAATGTGTCTGCGTAGAGGGATGGAGGTTCAAAGACACTGTTTGATTAGAATTATTTACGTTCCAATACTTTGTCTGAGTAGAATGATGAATGTTCAAAGACTTTGTTTGAGTAGAATGATGAAAGTTCAAAGACTTTGTCTGAGTAAAGTGATAAAGGTTCAAAAGACATTGTCTGGGTAGAGTGATGAAAGTTCAGAGACATTGAGTAAAGTGATGAAGGTTCAAAGGCTTTGAGTAGAATGATGAAAACTCACAGAAATTGTCTGCGTAGAGGGATGAAAGTTCGAAGACACTGTTCGGGTAGAGTGATGAAAGTTCCAAGACTTTCTCTGAGTAGAGTGATGAAGGTTCCAAGACTTTGTCTGCATAGAGTGATGAAAGTTCCAAGACTTTCTTTGAGTAGAGTGATGAAGATTCAAGGACAAACACATAGACAATGACTTGATTTGGATCAAGGCGAAAAAGTAAGTCAGGTCCAACAATGACTTGTTTTCAGAGCCCAGTGTGTCGAGACAAAGAGCACAAAATCGCGTCTTCGTTTTAAATGACGACACTCTGCATGGGCAAGGAACTTTATTTTCAATGCCAGCAAAGAAAAAGAGAGGAAACCTTAGTCTCTAGCAGCAGATAACGAAAAATAGACCTAAGAAGGCACTAATAAATAGCACGTAACAGTGTAACAGAATCAGCTTGCGAGAGATACGTTTCAACCTTGGACTAGGTTCGTTTAAGAGCGGCCTAATAAGAAGGAGGTCATAATAATCTAAGGTATGCTGATGATACAGTCTTAATCACTAAGAGTGAAAATGGGTTACAAGAAATGTTAGACATTATAGTGAAAGAAAGCACAAATAAAGGACTCAGCCTTAATAGCAAAAAGACAGAAGTAATGGTAGCAACAAAGAAAAAGATATCATCTCAGTGCAAAATAAAGACAAGTGGAACAATATTAATACGTGTAAATGAATTTAAATATTTGGGAACTTTGTTAACCTCAGACGGAAGATGTACAACAGAGTTGCGATGAAGACCGGCTCAGGCAAAAGTAGCTTTCCAAAAAATGAGGAAGATACTATGCAATCCATTTTTGACAATCGAAACAAGAAAAAAAGTTCTTAAATGTTATATAGAGTCAGTCTTAACATATGGATGTGAATCATGGACACTAGGACAACAAACAAGAAAATCACTGGAGTCTGTAGAAATGTGGTTTTACAGATGAATGTTGAGAATATCATGGACAGCTAAGAAGAGCAATGAAAATGTTTTGAAAGAGGCCAAAGCAAAAAGAGAGCTAATTTCCAATATTAGGAAGAAAGAATCATCATTTTTTTGCCATGTAATGAGAAGAGAACTGGAATATATTGTAGCAACTGGGAAAATTGAGGGACGAAAAGATAGAGGAAAGCAAAGAGAAAAAATACCAGACAGCTTAAGAGAATGGCTTGGCCAACAACAGAAATGATAAATAACTGTCGAGATCGAAAATTGTGGAGAGACATGATCACCTACGCCATTAGGCCCGGTACTTGACGATGATGATGAATAAGAAGGAATACAAACAAACGCTTACCATGCAGCGCGAGGTTAGAATTTACCTTGCTCATGAATGATCTCGCTACACTTTGCACAGCTTTCGTTTATTGCTATTTTCGTTATCTCTCTCAATGTATTATTCCAGAAATACTGATACAGCCTGTGTGTGTTTCATTCGTTGTTTTATTCAGGTTGATTACACACATTTATGTTATAAATTTTACACACATTTATGTTATAAATTTTAGCAATATCCGGGGTTTAAAATGCATTACTTCACATAGAAAATGTAAATTTAGTAAGTCTCGTAATTTTGTATTCTCATTAACCTTGATCTACTAAAGTATCACTATTACAATAATTTTAATTCGGGTAGAAAGTTTATAATTTTTGGGTGTGGGTTCAAAATCAGGAAAAATCTGAGTAAAATAACAAGTCTCTGAACACTTCTGGATAGTGTCGCTTCAAGCATCGAAACTCACTATACACGGCGGCATTCCTCCCCTTTCTAGAGTAATACCCTGGTACCCTTTTCTGCCAGCGGCTGGGTCGACAGCGGTGGTATTTTTTTTCCCCAACCACGACTACAATTCACACTGCTTTCAGCGGAAATCGAACACGGATTGTCCGAAGGTGGGCATCCCAGGCGGGGTTTCGTTCATAGAATACACCGATTAACCTTTACTAAGTTAATTAAGCGGTCTGACTTCTAATGATCTCCCATAGCTAGATGTGTATTCAAATACCTAATCTTACCAGACACAGACTTTAAAAACAAAAGGTGTTGTTTCAGATGAGCACTTAAATAAACGAACTATTGATCGGTGAAATTCAAAAAGAGCTGTCTACTCGACGTTGCTTGGACAATTATCCCAAAGGATTTATTTAAACATCCGTTTTTGCTTAATTCTTCCTTCTCTTCTTCTTCTTTCCTTCCTCGTTTGCCTTTCAGCGTCGAGGGGAGATATAATTTGCGGTCTTTTGCTCTTCTGTTCGCTTCTGCTGCTGTTATGTTTCCTTGTGCTTCTAATATTCCATCGCTCCATCTTTTTCGTGGTCGAGAACTTGGGTCTGGTGTTCTCGCAACGCTTATTGAAGGTTCGTTGTGTTGTGTTTTGATCACTCTGCCTTGTCTCGTGGCAAAATCATGTTTATCTGTTGTTTCTTATATATTCTATGACTGGGGCTATTCCTAGCTTTTTCCCAGTTCTTCTTTCCTGATCTTGTCTCTCAGGCTGCTTTCCGCCATTCGTCTAACACATTTCATCTCAGTATAGTTATTGTTCTTATTGTTCTCGCATCCAGGGTCCTATTATTATTTGCTTGATTGCATAATTAAATGACTTAATTAACGTTATCTTCTTTATAACGATGTTTAGTCCGACGACGATTCATCTCTATTTCCCCATTTAAAAGGACGTTAAATGAACGTTAATGCGTCGCATTAAGGTTTACAATAATATGCGATATTAGCGCCTGTCGGAACAACATACCTGAGCACAGTAATTCCTCTGGCTTCGGGTTGCCTTCCGCTTCGAGCAATTTTTTTCGAGGCCGGAAGAGTTTTCCGGTCTACCACGGGAAGGTGGAGTAGGATCTTTATCAGTTAAGGTTCACCACTCCTGACTTTGTCAGCTGTGAGTTGCCAATCATTTTCAGCACAAATGAATTTGGTTGTTTTGTTTTAGGGCGTGATCTTCTTCAACACTCAATTTCGTACGTTCATAAAACCAGTGAAATTAATCTCTTGCACAAATCTCATTGCCAACTCGGGATCATTGTAGCTGCTCAATTGTTTCTTACGACCTTTTCTTCCGGCCATGTTTTAGGTCTTCTGTATAAACTTTGATCAGGTAGGAGGTTAGAGTGCCTATAGATGCTTCACGAGCAAAATGAAGCATTAGATCAAGTTTCAAACAGAAACTCAATAATCTAGATCATGTAAAAGATCATTGCAAATGAAAACTTCTTGTACAATTATAGGCAATAGATCATTGCAAATGAAAACGTCTTGTAAAATATTAGGCAATAGATCATTACAAATGAAAACGTCTTGCACAATTATAGGCAATAGATCATTGCAAATGAAAACGTCTTGTACAATTATAGGCAATAGATCATTGCAAATGAAAACTTCTTGTACACATATAGGCAATAGATCATTGCAAATGAAAACGTCTTGCACAATTATAGGCAATAGATCATTGCAAATGAAAACGTCTTGCACAATTATAGGCAATAGATCATTGCAAATGAAAACGTCTTGCACAATTATAGGCAATAGATCAATTCAAATGAAAACTTCTTGTACAATTATAGGCAATAGATCATTGCAAATGAAAACTTCTTGTACAATTATAGGCAATAGATCATTGCAAATGAAAACTTCTTGTACAATTATAGGCAATAGATCATTGCAAATGAAAACTTCTTGTACAATTATAGGCAATAGATCATTGCAAATGAAAACTTCTTGTACAATTATAGGCAATAGATCATTGCAAATGAAAACGTCTTGCATAATTATAGGCAATAGATCATTGCAAATGAAAACTTCTTGTACAATTATAGGCAATAGATCATTGCAAATGAAAACGTCTTGCACAATTATAGGCAATAGATCATTGCAAATGAAAACGTCTTGTACAATTATAGGCAATAGATCATTGCAAATGAAAACTTCTTGTACAGATATAGGCAATTGATCATTGCAAATGAAAACGTCTTGCACAATTATAGGCAATAGATCATTGCAAATGAAAACGTCTTGCACAATTATAGGCAATAGATCATTGCAAATGAAAACTTCTTGTACAATTATAGGCAATAGATCATTGCAAATGAAAACTTCTTGTACAATTATAGGCAATAGATGATTGCAAATGAAAACGTCTTGCACAATTATAGGCAATAGATCATTGCAAATGAAAACGTCTTGTAAAATGTTAGGCAATCATCAGCAATATCATCATCATGTGCCATACCGGATGGCGTAGGCGATTATGTCCTTCCATAATCTTCTATCTACAGTAAAAAAAAAAAAAAAAAAAAAGTAAAGTGCCCCGTCCCGCCAAGCGGCGTATAGGAAATATGGTGTTAGTGACCATAATTTTTACAGACCTTCGCATATGATTCTTAGGGTAATGTGGTCGGTAGCACGCCCGTGCCGCTTTACTTTCCCAGAAAAAAATTCGGTACCTATTTAAGGCTGGGTGAACCCGGAAGCCGTCGGTCAGGATCGAACTCGACCTCTTGTCCTTAGTAGTCCAGTTCACTAACCACTTAGCTATCGCGGCTCCATTCTATCTACAGTGCATCGTATCAATTCTGTTGTTTACCGTTTTCTATGTCATGATAAATAAACATGACAAGCAAAAAATATGGACTGGATATGAATATCAACAAGACTAAAACTATGATCATAAACAAAGAAGATACTCAAAACCCACAAGTGGATATCAAAATAGAAGGAATAGACCTGGAGACAGTTCAGAACTACAAATACCATGGACATACTATAACCAGTGATGGAAAATGTACAACTTAAATAAACAAAAGAATAGGAATGGCAAAAAGTAATTTTAATGTCGTGAAGAACATACTAACATCAAAACAAATAACACCAGGGCTAAAACTAAGAATAGCAAAATGTTATGTATCCTCAATATTCCTATATGGTGCAGAAACATGGACATTAGACAGGAAAAAAGAACAGAGCATTGAAGCCTTTGAAATGTGGATATATAGAAGAATAGGTAGAATTGGATGGAAGGAAAAGAAAGTCTTAAAACAACTAAAAATGAAAAGAGAACTACTAAACACAATTCAAACAAGACAAATGCGATTTTTGGGCCATGTTAAAAGATACAACAGCCTACTAAAAGTAATCCTGGAGGGGAAAATACAAGGTAAAAGAGGCAGAGGCAGACCAAGACTAACATGGACGAGTAACATCAAAAGATGGACAAATCAGCCTATGACAACATGCACTATCAAATCAAGAGACAGAGCAGAATGGGGCTCCATGGTAGCCAACCTTCGTTGCGGAGAAGGCAATCGATGATGATGATGATGATGTCATGACACCATGCTATCCAGTATTTTCTCTCTTTGTCGTCCGTGATCTCTCTTTTCTTTTATTTTGCCAGTTGTATCAATTATTCCAACTTGCCTCTTCTCATGATCTGCCCGAAAAATGAATGTTCATTGTTTCTTTCTGATGTTTCTTAGGAGCTTCATTTTTGTGTTAGCTTCTTTGAGAATTTCTTCATTGGTCTTTTTAGCTGTCCAGGGAATTGTCAACGTTGTTGTGAGAAATCATATCTTTGTGGCCTCTAATCGTCTTTTCATTTGTTTGTCTACTGTCCATGATTCCCTTCCATAGGTCACAATCGGTTCTATATAGCACGGATGAACTCTTTTTCACACTTGTTTAGACAGATTTGTTGCATAAAATATTTTTCATTTTCTGAAATGCTATTTTGGCCTGAGCTCTTCTGCTTAATATTTCTGTGGTGCATTTCCCACTTATGTTATTATTGTGCCAAAGTATTTGAAGCATTGCACTCGGTCCAGATTTGTCCTGTTTATTTTTATCCTGCATGATGGTGATGATTGTTTCTTCGATATGACCATTACTTCTGTTTTCTTACTATTCAGACTGAGACCTTTCTTGTTGCTTTCTTTTTGTTAGACAATAGATTGTTGAAAATGAAAACTTCTTGTAAAATGTTAGACAATAGGTAATTGAAATTGAAAACTTCTTGTAAAATGTTAGACAATAGATCGTTCAAAATGAAAACTTCTAGAACAGTATGAACAGGACCGCCTTAACGCATAGGCCCATTGGGGCATTTGCCGGGGGCCCACGATTATAGGGGCCCCATGCGAATATGTTGTAGGGTTTCGGAAAACCCGTATAAATTTTAGTATTATTTAGTATTTTATAAAAATCTCATAATTTTGTGTTTATATGCGAACGGGTCCTTTTTGTAAAAATCATGTGCAATACTATAAAACATGCAAATAAAATCTCTTTTCTCTGTTTTTCATGTTTAATGTTGATTATAGTTGCAGCTGCACATCATGTTTTAACAACAATTTTGTTGAAATTAGTATAGTGACAATAAATAAATAATACATCATTATTAATTTTATCAACCATTTATTTTTTATTCCTGCGGGGGGGGGGGGGGGGGAGAGGCCGCAGCACTCTTTCTTTGCCCAGGGGCCCAACACTATTTCTATGCCCAGGGGCCCAAAATGGTGTAAAGACGGCTCTGAGTATGAGGCACACAGATTGCTGCTGATAAACAGGCATGGACAAATCGAATAATATATCCGATTAGTTGTGGCAATTTGATGAACAACACGAAACAACGGATCAGATTGCTAATGAAACAACATCATAAGCAACATCAGGCAGTATATTAGATCTGAATTAGAAGACGTTATGCTGAAAGATAATACATTTGAATACTAATGTATGTTTAATAAATGTTGAAATATATTGTAGTCCCGTGTAACACTTCTTTGTATATTAAATATTACTAGAGGAATAAATGATAACTAGACACTGGATTCAATGAAAATAAAATAAAAAGGGTCCTTCGTGAGGGAAATCTCAGATTGACCAGAAGAGACTGAATCATGAAGAAAATAAAGAAAGATAGGACAATTACAAAATTCTGAATTACATATGTAAGCAGCAAATAAAATGATTTGTTCATCCGAAAAGGCTGCCAAGAGATTCTGCACATAACGTGTTTTAAAATAGGATATGGAAGAAGAGCTCATGATAGTCTCAGAGTTAGATTGAGTGGTCTCAGAGTTGGATTGAGTGGTCTCAGAGTTAGATTGAGTGGTCTCAGAGTTAGATTGATTGGTCTCAGAGTTAGATTGAGTGGTCTCAGAGTTAGATTGATTGGTCTCAGAGTTAGATTGATTGGTCTCAGAGTTAGATTGATTGGTCTCAGAGTTAGATTGATTGGTCTCATAGTTAGATTGCTTGGTCTTAGAGTTAGAATGATTGGTCTCAGAGTTAGATTGATTGGTCTCAGAGTTAGATTGATTGGTCTCATAGTTAGATTGCTTGGTCTTAGAGTTAGAATGATTGGTCTCACAGTTAGATTGATTGGTCTCAGAGTTAGATTGATTGGTCTCAGAGTTAGATTGATAGGTCTCAGAGTTAAATTGATTGGTCTCAGAGTTAGATTGATTGGTCTCAGAGTTAGATTGATTGGTCTCAGAGTTAGATTGATTGGTCTCAGAGTTAGATTGAGTGGTCTCAGAGTTAGATTGAGTGGTCTCAGAGTTAGATTGAGTGGTCTCAGAGTTAGAATGATTGGTCTCAGAGTTAGATTGATTGGTCTCAGAGTTAGATTGATTGGTCTCAGAGTTAGATTGAGTGGTCTCAGAGTCAGAATGATTGGTCTCAGAGTTAGATTGATTGGTCTCAGAGTTAGATTGATTGGTCTCAGAGTTAGATTGAGTGGTCTCAGAGTTAGGTTGATTGGTCTCAGAGTTAGATTGATTGGTCTCAGAGTTAGATTGACTGGTTTCAGAGTTAGATTGAGTGGTCTCAGAGTTAGATTGATTGGTCTCAGAGTTAGATTGATAGGTCTCAGAGTTAGATTGATAGGTCTCAGAGTTAGATTGATAGGTCTCAGAGTTAGATTGATAGGTCTCATAGTTAGATTGATTGGTCTCAGAGTTAGATTGATAGGTCTCAGAGTTAGATTGATTGGTCTCAGAGTTAGATTGATTGGTCTCAGAGTTAGATTGATAGGTCTCAGAGTTAGATTGATTGGTCTCAGAGTTAGATTGATTGGTCTCAGAGTTAGATTGAGTGGTCTCAGAGTTAGATTGAGTGGTCTCAGAGTTAGATTGAGTGGTCTCAGAGTTAGATTGAGTGGTCTCAGAGTTAAATTGATTGGTCTCAGAGTTAGATTGATTGGTCTCAGAGTTAGATTGATTGGTCTCAGAGTTAGATTGAGTGGTCTCAGAGTCAGAATGATTGGTCTCAGAGTTAGATTGATTGGTCTCAGAGTTAGATTGATTGGTCTCAGAGTTAGATTGATTGGTCTCAGAGTTAAATTGATTGGTCTCAGAGTTAGATTGATTGGTCTCAGAGTTAGATTGACTGGTCTCAGAGTTACATTGATTGACAAACATCTGAGAAACGCTACAACAACATCCAATGACAATGATACAGGCTACAATGTGGGCAAAAACTGGAACTGTGTACCTTCCTCGACACCCGAATGGGTTTGAGAGTAAATGAAGAGAGTAACGAGAGAGGTAACGGATCTTACAGAAATCTGTCAGTGTCTTTATTTACCGTCAGGTTGTAAGCACTTACAGAAATCTGTCAGTGTCTTTATTTACCGTCAGGTTGTAAGCACTTACAGAAATCTGTCAGTGTCTTTATTTACCGTCAGATTGTAAGCACTTACAGAAATCTGTCAGTGTCTTTATTTACCGTCAGGTTGTAAGCACTTACAGAAATCTGTCAGTGTCTTTATTTACCGTCAGGTTGTAAGCACTTACAGAAATCTGTCAGTGTCTTTATTTACCGTCAGGTTGTAAGCACTTACAGAAATCTGTCAGTGTCTTTATTTACCGTCAGGTTGTAAGCACTTACAGAAATCTGTCAGTGTCTTTATTTACCGTCAGGTTGTAAGCACTTACAGAAATCTGTCAGTGTCTTTATTTACCGTCATGTTGTAAGCACTTACAGAAATCTGTCAGTGTCTTTATTTACCGTCATGGTGTAAGCACTTACAGAAATCTGTCAGTGTCTTTATTTACCGTCAGGTTGTAAGCACTTACAGAAATCTGTCAGTGTCTTTATTTACCGTCAGGTTGTAAGCACTTACAGAAATCAGTCAGTGTCTTTATTTACCGTCAGGTTGTAAGCACTTACAGAAATCTGTCAGTGTCTTTATTTACCGTCAGGTTGTAAGCACTTACAGAAATCTGTCAGTGTCTTTATTTACCGTCAGGTTGTAAGCACTTACAGAAATCTGTCAGTGTCTTTATTTACCGTCAGGTTGTAAGCACTTACAGAAATCTGTCAGTGTCTTTATTTACCGTCAGGTTGTAAGCACTTACAGAAATCAGTTAAAATATTAGGGTATAAAAATCATAGATGAAAGTTGGAATACTTGTCTACAACAGGAAAAATACAAGGAAAGAGAGAGATCGTGCACGACAAAACGAGAAAATACTTGATAGCTTGATGTTATGGCATGGAAAACAGCCAACAACAGAACTGATACGATGCACTGTAGATAGAAGTTTGTGGAAGGACATGATCGCCTACGCCAACCTGTATAGCACATGATGATGATTACAATCATAGAGCGTGATATTGATTTCATAGAAGAACATTCTGCACTCCACGAAGAACTATGAAATCAGATTTAAAATATAAGAAATAGTCACGAAGAAGAGAAAGCTTTGCCGAATACAACACTCTACTAAAAAGTAAAATAGTAAAGTACCCCCCGTCATGCCAAGTGGCGTATAGGGAATATGGTGTTAGTGACCATAAATTTTATAGACCTTCGGCACATGATTTTTGGGGTAATGTGATCGGTATTACGCCCGTGCCGCTTTACTTTCCCAGAAAAATATCCGGTACCCATTAAAGGCTGGGTGAACCGGAAACCGTCGGTTGAGATCGAACCCTACCTCTTGTCCTTTGTAGTCCAGTTCACTAACCACAGAGCTATGCGGTTCCCACAACACTCTATTCAAAAAATAACAATTTATTCTTGGGGTTCCAGAGTTTAGTGAAATGAACAAAAAGAGCGTAACGATTGATGACGTTCAGATCAGAGAACCGGAACTGATAAAGTTATTAATCCACCCTCTAGTGGTAGCCCTGGATGAAGGTTATTTAGCCTAGTTAAACCAGTAGGGATCAAAACGAGAAGTAAAGACAGTACAGTCAAATGTTAGTGTATTTTTGGCATGATGGAACGAATTGGGCTCCAACATGTATACTACAGCATATTGCATTCAGAGCCACGTAGTGCATTTTTAAGACGGACTTCGAAAAGGAGACATCGTTAAGCGAACTCAAAATAACAATACAATACAATACAATACAATACAATACAATACAATACAATACAATACAATACAATACAATACAATACAATTAGTGTACCAAAAGAGCACACACAAAAACACATATAAAAATCACAAACAAACAAAAATAGCCTTTTAAATATGCGGGAAGCAACAAAATAAATCCAACAAATTGACGATAATAATCAAGATTTAAAAGCATTAAATGTACATAGAAGCAAATAGTAACAAAAATGTACATACACAAGCATGGAATCATCAAATACAAATAAGAATGTATAGTATGTGATATAGCTGTCACCCACCGGTAGACTCCCGAAATGGAATAATGATTAATGACATAAATACAGCTTTTTTTTAAATTAGTAGTAGTTTTATAATTGTTTTTAAAACAATTCAAACAAGAGAATTGCGATTTTTGGGCCATGTTAAAAGACACACCAGCCTACTAAAAGTAATCTTTGAGGGGAAAATACAAGGTAAAAGAGGCAGAGGCAGACCAAGACTAACATGGACGAGTAACATCAAAAGATGGACAAGTCAGCCTATGACAACCTGCACCATCAAAACAAGAGCCAGAGCAGAATGGCGCTCCATGGTAGCCAACCTTCGTTTCGAAGATGGCACTCGATGATGACGATAGTTTTTTTTTTGGTTACACTTCAAAGTTTAATGAAAACGAATAAAAGGAGGCATCTTCTTCTTCTTTTTCTCTTTCTGCTTCTTGTTTTCTAACTCATGTGCCTTTCAAGGTCGAGATGAGATATAATTTGCGTTATTTTTATTTTCTTTTGACTTCTAGTCCTGCTATGTTTTCTAGTGTTTCTGATATTCCATCAATCCATTATTTATTAGCAGCAGTAGCATGCATTTGGTGTCGACGATTGAGTGCAGTGAACCCATTCTTGGCTACAGTATCTTGAAGCATAACTTCTGACTTGTCTCACATAGACAAGTTAAACGTCTGACCGTTTGATTTGTGATCTTAAACCTGGGTACGCAGAAAATGCATAGACTCCCCGTCATAGAAATATCATGGAAATGTGAAATATATGACAACAAACTGAAATGTATGGATCCACAGCTACTGATTTGTTAAATGTGATTCTCACAGGGCCGCCTTATGCGAAGTAGTTTTCACTTCTATCTTTGAATGACAATTCTTTAATACAATCTATGAGACCACCACTATTGTTCAACAAGGAAATTACTCTAGAGGTAAAACGGGCATTCTACAATACAATCTATGAGACCACCACTATTGTTCAACAAGGAAATTACTCTAGAGGTAAAACGGGCATTCTACAATACAATCTATGAGACCACCACTATTGTTCAACAAGGAAATTACTCTAGAGGTAAAACGGGCATTCTACAATACAATCTTCATCCCAACGTTGAGCTACCAATGCAAGTCCTGGACCACAGATGCAAGAACAATAAGAAAAATAACCTCTACTGAAATTAAATGTGTTAGACGAATGACAGGAAATAACCTGAGAGATAAGATCAGAAATGAAGAACTGAGAAAAAGTTAGTTATTTCTCTCTCTCTCTCTCTCTCTCTCTCTCTCTCTCTCTCTCTCTCTCTCTCTGCGATCAAGACTCAATCAGAGTAGGATTCCAGACTCTCATGAAGTCAGCTGTCTGTTTAAGCGATTCGATTGTCCCATATAGTTTCTCTTCCAGGGAGGTGTGTGTGGACCACATTGCTCTTCCCATGTCTGTGTACTGGGGGCAATCCTGTAGAACATGTTTTGTAGTCATATTGTCCAGTGTACAGTGGCATAGGCTGGTTGTACCTATTTTGAATTTGGTGAACATGTGATTTCTTATTCTATTGTGGTCAGTGCGTAGGCGAAGTATGATGACTTGATCCCTCCTTGATAGTTGGTGGTATTCTTCCCTCTCGTTATGCTTTGGGTGTTCTCGTTTCAATTTTTCATGGTACTACCCTTTGAGGATGGATTTGGCTTCATCATAGCTGACCGGATGGTTCTCTTGTGGTAATCTCCCTCCATCTTTAGCTGATTTGTCTGCGCGTTCGTTTCCGTGTATATTACCGTGTGATGGTATCCACTGAATGACTACTCTTTGGAAGTTATTGCATAGTTGGTCCAGGGTTGTTTTCAAGTCAACTAGTTCATTGTTCTTGTGGCTTTCTAGAGCTGATAGTACTGACAGTGCATCAATAAGAATCATCAATCTATTGTGCATGTCATTTTTGTGATGAGTAGCCAGTGTTGCAGCATCTCTGAGGGCCTCAGTTTCTGCTTTAAGGTTGTTTGAGAATTTCCCAGTAGCTATTGACTTGATGATCTAGTTAGTTATTTAATCCCCGCCAAAGAATATATAAAGAGAAAACAGATAAAATGGTTTGGTCACGTGACAAGACAGAAAGCTCAAAACACAACGAGCCTTCAACAAACGTTGCAAGAACTCTAGATCCAAAGGTCGACCACGAAAAAAAATTGGATTGACGTCAATATTAGAAACAGTAGGAAACATAGCAGCAGAGGTGAACACAAGAGTAAAAGACGCAAATTATTTCACCCCTCGACGCTGAAAGGTAAATGAGGAAGGAAAGAAGATCTAGTTTAAAGGTTTACTAGTTCGTGCCGCGGGAGAAGGGGACAAAACCCTCAGGACAAGACAACAATCTATTACAGGAAAATCACCAAATGTACTTTAAGAAATCAGAATAAACTATTTACCGTTTTAGCGCTGGACAAGTCAGTCTCTGGTTTACCATTTTCCACTACTATTTAGCAACGCAATTTTATGTAGCCGCTAGCCAAACTTTCGTAATGATAGACACTTTTAAAACTCATTTTTATTTAATTCGTCACACCTACCTCTACTGTATAAAAAAAAAATAACAACGGTGTGTTTTAATCAAAACTGACAAAATACAATTATTGATGATTCATAAAACAATGTATAATTCGAAGCTATCATATAATACTCTGTAATTAATGCTAAATTAAAAACCGTAAACAAACTACTTGGAAACTATAACATCAACTTAAAATGTTAAAACTCAAAACACACGTTTTGTTAATCAAATACCATCTAGTCAATTTTGTCACATTTTCTATGAAGATTATCCAGGTCTTCTCCTTGTCAATTTGTTCAATTTCTCGATACCAGACATCTTATTATGATGTTTACTTCCTCTACCCTAGACTTCTCCTTGTCAACTGTTTACTTCTCTATACTCGATTTATTTTTGTCGATTTGCTAAACTCATCTGTGTCGTTTTTCTCTTTGTCGATTTGATAAACTCATCTGTGTCGTGTTTCTCTTTGTCGATTTGCTAAACTCAACTGTGTCGTGTTTCTCTTTGTCGATTTGCTAAACTCAACTGTGTCGTGTTTCTCTTTGTCGATTTGCTAAACTCAACTGTTTCGTGTTTCTCTTTTCGATTTGCTAAACTCAACTGTTTCGTGTTTCTCTTTTCGATTTGCTAAACTCATCTGTGTCGTGTTTCTCTTTGTCGATTTGTTCATTTCCTCCAGACTAACTCTTATTTGTTCATTTATTTTACATAGCAAATAGTTCTCTGCACATAACCTCTTACACAGCTATGATCCGTCACTTATGTTTGGCCATATAAGCACTGATTCGTTCATTACTGCCAACTAAATCAACAAGTTCCTTCAAGTAATGAAATCTCTCAATACTTCCCTCTACAATGGGTCCCAGAAACCCCGTGCACATATCAAACACTGTGATATCAGCCACTGTTATACTATTCCCAACAAGGTAAACACCGCCATTTTCCTTCAACAAGTTTTCGAAATAGCCGAGGTACTTGGGGCCAATTTCTTCTCTCAACTTCTTGTCACCCTCTGCTTTCTTATTTTCATCTTTTTCGTAAAAATATAACTTTGCATAATCCTGTATGAAGTCTTCCATAAGATGCATGACCTGGTCAATCTTAAGGCATTCCACATTTGTTTTGCCGTAAAATCCTAATTCTTTGGCCAAAAATGTAGCTATTGCTATGCTTTGGCCGAACATTTTGTCGTCTATTACAAGAACTGGAATCGTACCGAACGGCATTGTAGGCTTAATCTCCTTCCATTGCGAAGGGCTTATTCGAACGTCATCAAATTGTTTCCCTGCCAAGGTCAATGTCAAACGGCTGACTTGTGCTCGACCAGGAATGTTGAAGTAGATTAGTTTAATTTTTGAATTGGCCATTTCCAAGGATGCACTGTATCTGTAAAAGAAAAAAAAAATAAAGAATAAAAATAAACTGGTCAATTGAGACAAAAATTATGTTGTGACGTAGCTGAAACTATCCAAACAGATGATAAGAGAGTTAATTAATGCATTGGGGTTCCGGAAGAACAAGTAACTCATTTAACCAGGAAAATAGAACTACAGGATGGGAGGGAAATCCGCCCCTTTTCAAGAACCAAGTCTGCTGGCAATGTCGGATTTAGACCTGATGAGGCCCCAAGCTAAATGAAACATTTTAAATTGTGAACAATGGCGTTTAACAATAAACTTTAAAAATGATCCTACAATCATAGAAATGTATAATCTTCCTCGCCCCCCTGTCCCCCCAAATGCGCGCGCACACACACACACACACACACACACACACACACACACACACACGCACGCACGCACACACACACACACACACATATTGTTTGGCTTAATAAATATTTTAATGGGCACAGTCCGCTATCTGCTGACTTCGATATCATGTGATCTGAACACAGACACTTACAAAGCGTCGCAATTAAACCATTACATACATAAACATAAACGTAGAGCAGGCGGCCTGTAAATTCACGTTTGAGTAGCAGTCAAAAGATATAAATGTCGAATTAATTTAGACCTTAAGCAAAAATGTAATGAAAGAAAGTTGTGAACGCATTCAAACATGCCTCCCTGTGCCTCAAGTATTAGGGTATGTTCTTCATATAGCAAATCCTGGTCTTTACTGGCGGTTGGGAGCCGACTGTTGTCATTCTTTGGTAATAACTGCCAGACGTTTTGGCGAACAGTTTGTATAAAGTCGGATTCTACTAAGGATTGAATGGCAGGTTCAGCTGTAAAATATGACAAATTAGATAAATGCTTTAAGTGTTTCATTTCTTTTATCTTGAGTTTTGTATCTTATAACTGTTTCTTCATTTCATTTATGGAATGTTGTTGTGCCCCTTTTTACGTTTGTTCACCATGTTAGAATCTTAATTTAGGACCAGATTTTCCGACTATGTTTCATCCGCAGAGAAGTCTAAATGTGATATTACGATGATACTTTTATATGATATCATCATCATCATCAAGTACTGGGCCTACTGGCGTAGGTGATCACGTCTCTCCACAACTTTCGATCTCGGAATATATTCATCAGTTCTGTTGTTCTCTTCTGCCAAGCCATTCTCTTAAGCTGTCTGTTATTTTTTCTCTTTGTTTCCCTCTATCTCTTCGTCCCTCAATTTTTCCAGTTGTTACAATATATTCCAGTTGCTCTCTTCTCATTACATGGCCAAAAAATGATGATTGTCTCTTCCTAATATTGGAAATTAGATCTCTTTTTGCTTTGACATCTCTCAGAACATCTTCATTACTCTTCTTAGTTGTCCATGGTACTCTCAACATTCTTCTGTAAAACCACATTTCTACAGACTCCAGTGATTTTCTTGTCTGTTGTCCTATTGTCCATGATTCACATCCATATGTTAAGACTGGCTCTACGTAACATTTAGAGCCACTGATATACACACGCATAAACACATATATACACATACACACACACATTCTCTCTCTCTCTCTCATATATATATGTATATAATATACACTACATGTGTGTTTGGGTGTCCGGTTAGCGCAATCGGCGGTTGGCTTACCACGGCAACAGCCGGGGTTCGTAATCCTGGCGAGGACACCTGGGTTTTACTAATTCCCTAAAAATTAGTAGGAGCCGCGATAGCTCAGTGGTTAGTGAACTGGACTACTACGGACAAGGGGTAGGGTTCGATCCCAACCGACGGCTCCGGGTTCACCCAGCCTTAAATGGGTACCGGATTTTTTCTGGGAAAGTAAAAGCAGCACGGGCGTAATACCGACCACATTACCCCAAAAATCATGTGCTGAAGGTCTGTAAAATATAGGGTCACTAACACCATATTTCCCTATACGCCACTTGTCGTGACGGGGGGTACTTTACTTTTTACTTTTTTTACATGTGTGTTTATTTATATATTTGTGTGTGTGTGTGTGTATATATATATATATATATATATATATATATATGTGTATATATATATGACCCTTTTTGCCTTGTTAGACTTTTTAGTGGAGGCTATTGTGTATTTTTTTTGAAAGTTTTGTTTTTGTCCAACAGGTTTTTCCCGTGGCTGATTCTACCAATGTTTGACAAACACATTCGGTCACAGAATGAACAAGTCAGGTCCACTGATCCATAGAGTTTTCCATATTTTTTTTCCATGAGTCTTTTCTCGTCCATGTTTTGCCATAGTACAACCTCAAATGATGTTATGCTATTTTTGATATAGGCTCTCCATGATGTGTAATCTCTTGCCAGATGTTCCCTGTCATTTTCACAGATGGAGAAGTCATTCAGAGATGATTTACAGTTATATCATAGTTTGGGAGCCGCAATAGCTCAGTGGTTAGTGAACTGGACTACAAAGGACAAGAGGTAGCGTTCGATCCCAACTGACGGCTTCCGGGTTCACCCAGCCTTTAATGGGTACCGGGTTTTTTTCTGGGAAAGTAAAGCAGCACGGGCGTAATACCGACCACATTACCCCAAAAATCATGTGCCGAAAGTCTGTAAAATGTATGGTCACTAACACCATATTCCCTATACGCCACTTGGCGTGAAGGGGGTACTTTGCTTTGCTTTTTATATCGTAGTTTAGGCCTGCCGATTTTGTCTTTTCCCGTGTATTAGTTTACCATTTTATATATATATATATATATATATATATATATATATATATATATATATATATAAAATGGCTTTACATATTTGCGCATATTTACTTATTTATTTATATTTATTTATATATTACTATTTGTATATGTTCTGGACACTAGACATATTTGCTCGAAAATCTGAAGATCAGTGTTCCCAATTGTACTCAACGTGTTGACCATCACTTTGTCGGGCGATTATGTCAAACACACAAACATATGTATTGAGTTATTATTGAGTTATTTGCGGGTCATCATCATTGCACTCTGAACATGTCCATAGTTGCTCAGATCCCCTCCTCAGTAATTCCCTCAGTGTCCAGCGACTGACGACTCCAGTTCTATGTTGGTTGATAAGTCTTCTTACACGGCCACCAAGTTTCTCATTTCTGGCTGTGCCCATCTTAACTCCCATTTCCATCATCCGAAGAAGTGACGTTGATCTGTGTTTGTCGAAGTCCTGTGCTCTTCACACATCTCGTATGTATATATACATACAATGAGTAACAGGAAATTCTTTATTCAGAGCTTAGCAGCAGAAGGTAAACTGATCATCAGAAGTGGGTACGACGGTCGAGCAAGTGTTTCGATCCTTTAGATTCTTGACACTCTAAGGGAGGTGGGCCTGCCTGAGTCATATATATATATATATATATATATATCACACAAGTATATGTTTCCATAATCGTTAGGAACTGACACACAGATGATTGCAAATAAAAGCTTCAATCTTTCAAAGCTTTCTCTCTCTCTCTCTCTCTCTCTCTCTCTCTCTCTCTCTCTCTCTCTCTCTTATGTCCATTCTTTGATGTTATCTTGCCACCTCATTTGTTTGATTTTTCATCTTTTTCCCTCTCGCATTTCCTGCAATGTAGCTTCTGTTAAACCTTAAAAAAAGTATCACATGCCAATATTTCCTCAGTCTGTATTTCTTAGGAGGCAAAATACGATCGTCATCTTGTCTAACTGCTCAGTGCATGCTTCTACGGTAACGTGGACTAAGGAAGAGATGCAAAATGTTTTTCTTTCTATGATATTTCATCATCACTTCTATTTTTGTATCCCCAAAAACGTGTGTCCGGGTCTATGTTTAGCAATGCATTTAACAAGAAATAAGTTCTTCTTCCTCTCCTTCTCCTTTTTCTTCTCTTGCTGCTGGTTTTAGCTTTCTCAAAACGGATGCACGATGGGCTATAGAAAAGTAACCGGACGGTAATTACTGTGATGTAAACACACTTGACATGTTTGCGTGAAGATCAGTGCTCCCAATTGTGCTCAACGCGATGGCCGTCACTTTGTCGGGCAATTATGTTAAGTGCTGACGTCACAATAATTAAAGTCCGGATACTTTTCAATAGTCCATCGCTTTAAACAAGAGATCGATTCCGTCTGAGCTTCGAGCTGAACGTCATGTTTTTTTAGGTGTCCATCATAGTTGACCTCAGCCAAGTCACTGACGTTGTAGTTTCTACAGTGCTGGCTAATCATCATCATCATTGAGTGCCATCTCCGCAACGAAGGTTGGCTACCATGGAGCGCCATTCTGCTTTGTCTCTTGCTTTGATGGTGCAGGTTAACATAGGCTGGTTTGTCCATCTTTTGATGTTACTCGTCCATGTTAGTCTTGGTCTGCCTCTGCCTCTTTTACCTTGGTAATTTTTTTTAATTAACTGTTGGACACATGAAGTATTTGAAATGTTAAAATGCTTTAAAAGCTTTTTCAAATACGAGTTTATATCTCGTCTTCTTCATCAGCATCTTCCTCTTCTTCCTTAATAGCCTTTCAATTTCGAAGGGAGGTGTAATTTGCGGTCTTTTGCTTTCTGTTGCCTTCTCTTATGTTATGTTTCCTGTCATCAAGACATTTCGTCCCAAACAAGACGGATATAATTAACATAAATAAGTAAGTAATTTAGATCCTAATGTTTGTAATATTTCATCAATCCATCATTTTCGTAATCGGCCCTTCGATCTGGCGTTTTTATGGCATTTGTTCAGGCTTATTGTGTCATGTTTTAATATTTCTGTCGTATTACATGGCCAAATATTTTTAACTCGCTTTTTCTTTCCGTATTCAATATTTTTAATGTATTTTTGTTGTTGTAGATTTCTCATTAATTATTCATATCTGATCTTATTTCTCGGGTTTTATTTCATTTCCGCCTAATATAACCACTTTTTTTGCTTTTTTTAATTTTTGCACGTCCGTCTAATACATTCTCTTTTCTGTTGTGGTTTTTTTTTATTATCTCTCTTGAGTTATGGTATTTGATATCATGGTTTAGGGATGAATGTATTATGTTTTTGAGTGTCCGTCACTAGAGTTATTTCCTCGTTGGCCAGTAGTATTAACATCTGTCTGATGATTTGGCAAGATGTGTTGCATCTTGAGCCTCTTTCTACTGTTTGTGTTTGAGTCTTATCACATCTCACTAGACTATCTTACATCTCTTTGTTATTTTATATTAAACACAAATTAATTTAACTCTATCCGTACGTTTCGCCGCAAAGTGAGTCACTCTTAATTTGATTAGTGTAAACTGTTATCAAACCATATTCTTTTTACATGTCTTTTATCATCTTAAAAAGTAAAAGTAGTAAAGTACCCCGTCACGCCAAGTGGCGTATAGGGAAATATGGTGTTAGTGACCATAAATTTTACAGACCTTCGGCACATGATTTTTGGGGTAATGTGGTCGGTATTACGCCCGTGCCGCTTTACTTTCCCAGAAAAAAACCCGGTACCCATTTAAGGCTGGGTGAACCGGGAAGCCGTCGGTTGGGATCTAACCCTACCCCTTGTCCTTTGTAGTCCAGTTCACTAACCACTCAGCTATCGCGGCTCCCCTTTTATCATCTTGGTCATGGTGAAATCTAATACCTTGTTCAGTTATCTAAAAATTCATACACAACATGTTATGTGTTATATAAATAAGTAGATTAATTCTTAAAACCATGAACACTTTTATCTCTGAAATCTCTTCCGTTGCGTTGATATAAAAGTTTCCGTACTGAAAGAGTTAAACAACAGAATACTTACCTCAGAGCTACTCAGGTTCACCGTATTGTTTATCAGGTTTGTAAAAAGTGTAGAAACAATGTGCCTAACGTGTAACTTAACTTGTAGCTTTACAGAGTACACCTGTCTACACATCTGGCACACCTATGCAACTATTTGAAACCGCTAAAGCTTTAGCTACTCCCAGAATTAAGCTTTCGTTTAAGAACAATCTAATATATACAACCCAGTCCTTTTATGTTTGTTCTCAATCAACACATTAAACTTTCTGTCACATGACGATCTGCTCTGTTTCCCCATGTGAAATTGTCACGGTCGAGTGACATTCACGAATGAGCGGTAACCACTGGTGATGTCACGCGTGCATTTATGACACAAGATAGTATTCATGTAAATGTGATGTTTGTCTTTTTATTTCAGTCAAGCACGTAGTTTAATGCGGAGACATACTTTGAACGGTAAATATTTCTAAACCCAGTTGCTATTTTTTTTCTATAGCATTAATATGTTTTGCAAGCAAGGGACGTGATTTTAGCGCTGATTCGTGAACCATAGCTGTTTGGTTCGTTCCAGTACTGGGGTATATTTGTTAATACAAAGAAAC
The DNA here is from genome assembly GCA_032433765.1 of Megaustenia siamemsis. NCBI lineage: Eukaryota > Metazoa > Mollusca > Gastropoda > Stylommatophora > Ariophantidae > Megaustenia > Megaustenia siamemsis. The sequence continues at coordinate 36,029 of JAVIAB010000083.1, read as the reverse complement.
AGGATGTCATCCCCAATACAAATTTATATAAATAATTTTTTTTTTAATCGATCTCCACAGAGAGCACGATTTCTGTCAAGGGTGTCTGTGCTGATTTTATAATGTTGGGTAACATCATTTCAACACTGGCATGAGCAATTTTCTTAAATTTTACCCAGGTAAGGACATACAGCCTGCTCGCTTAAATTTTCATCTGCCAAATTTTTTTTTTTTTTTTTTTTTTTTTTTTTTTTTTTTACGTTGCCTGAAAACGAGATCGAAGTTTAATAATCCGCTTTTGATAGGTCTAGGCTCTGAAAAGCAGCGATTTTAAATCAGGGGTTATACAAGATAGTGACTTTGCAACTTGCGACTCTGAGCATCCAGGCAAACATGACAGCATATCCTACAGGACTGCAGCACTCTCAACACAGGAGCATCCATACAAACTCCATAACATATCCTACAGGACAACGTCACTCTCAATACAGGAGCATCCAGACAAACTCCAGAGCATATCCCACAGGACTGCAGCACTCTCAACACCCTAAGAACACAAATATTACCACAGAAACAACCTTGCATGACAAACTATTAGGAACAGGTGAAGAAACCCAAACGCACCATCTTGTTTCTTGTCCTATGTTGGTCTTTACGTTTAAATATATATTTATATATAGTAGCTGATCGTTGAAGAAGGAAAAGAGGAAGAGGAGGAGGGCGAGGAAGATGAAAAGGAGGAGGAGAAGGAAGAAGAAAAAGTAGAGGCAGTGGAGGAGGAAGAAGAATAAGAGGAGGAGGGGGAGAAAAGGAAGAAGAGGACGAGGAGGAGGGAGATGAACAGAAGAGAGGAGGTGCAGGAAGAAAAAGCAGAAAAAAAGTTGAGTAAGAAGAAGAAGCGAAGGAGGAGGTGGTGGAAGAAGAAGCGAAGGAGGAGGTGGTGGAAGAAGAAGCGAAGGAGGAGGTGGTGGAAGAAGAAGCGAAGGAGGAGGTGGTGGAAGAAGAAGCGAAGGAGGAGGTGGTGGAAGAAGAAGCGAAGGAGGAGGTGGTGGAAGAAGAAGCGAAGGAGGAGGTGGTGGAAGAAGAAGCGGAGGAGGAGGTGGTGGAAGAAGAAGCGGAGGAGGAGGTGGTGGAATAAGATGAAGAAGCGGAGGAGGAGGTGGTGGAATAAGATGAAGAAGCGGAGGAGGAGGTGGTGAAAGAAGAAGCGGAGGAGGAGGTGGTGGAAGAAGAAGCGGAGGAGGAGGTGGTGGAATAAGATGAAGAAGCGGAGGAGGAGGTGGTGGAAGAAGAAGCGGAGGAGGAGGTGGTGGAAGAAGAAGCGGAGGAGGAGGTGGTGGAAGAAGAAGCGGAGGAGGAGGTGGTGGAAGAAGAAGCGGAGGAGGAGGTAGTGGAATAAGATGAAGAAGCGGAGGAGGAGGTGGTGGAAGAAGAAGCGGAGGAGGAGGTGGTGGAAGAAGAAGCGGAGGAGGAGGTGGTGGAAGAAGAAGCGAAGGAGGAGGTGGTGGAATAAGATGAAGAAGCGGAGGAGGAGGTGGTGGAAGAAGAAGCGGAGGAGGAGGTGGTGGAAGAAGAAGCGGAGGAGGAGGTGGTGGAAGAAGAAGCGGAGGAGGAGGTGGTGGAAGAAGAAGCGGAGGAGGAGGTGGTGGAAGAAGAAGCGAAGGAGGAGGTGGTGGAAGAAGAAGCGAAGGAGGAGGTGGTGGAAGAAGAAGCGGAGGAGGAGGTGGTGGAAGAAGAAGCGGAGGAGGAGGTGGTGGAAGAAGAAGCGGAGGAGGAGGTGGTGGAAGAAGAAGCGGAGGAGGAGGAGGTGGTGGAATAAGATGAAGAAGCGGAGGAGGAGGTGGTGGAAGAAGAAGCGGAGGAGGAGGTGGTGGAAGAAGAAGCGGAGGAGGAGGTGGTGGAAGAAGAAGCGGAGGAGGAGGTGGTGGAAGAAGAAGCGGAGGAGGAGGTGGTGGAAGAAGAAGCGGAGGAGGAGGTGGTGGAAGAAGAAGCGTAGGAGGAGGTGGCGGAAGAAGAAGCGGAGGAGGAGGTGGTGGAATAAGATGAAGAAGCGGAGGAGGAGGTGGTGGAAGAAGAAGCGGAGGAGGAGGTGGTGGAAGAAGAAGCGGAGTAGGAGGTGGTGGAAGAAGAAGCGGAGGAGGAGGTAGTGGAATAAGATGAAGAAGCGGAGGAGGAGGTAGTGGAATAAGATGAAGAAGCGGAGGAGGAGGTAGTGGAATAAGATGAAGAAGCGGAGGAGGAAGGGGGGAAATAAGATGAAGAAGCGGAGGAGGAAGTGGTGGAATAAGATGAAGAAGCGGAGGAGGAGGTGGTGGAATAAGATGAAGAAGCGGAGGAGGAGGTGGTGGAATAAGATGAAGAAGCGGAGGAGGAGGTGGTGGAATAAGATGAAGAAGCGGAGGAGGAGGTAGTGGAATAAGATGAAGAAGCGGAGGAGGAAGGGGGGAAATAAGATGAAGAAGCGGAGGAGGAGGTGGTGGAATAAGATGAAGAAGCGGAGGAGGAGGAGGTGGTGGAATAAGATGAAGAAGCGGAGGAGGAGGTGGTGGAATAAGATGAAGAAGCGGAGGAGGAGGTAGTGGAATAAGATGAAGAAGCGGAGGAGGAAGGGGGGAAATAAGATGAAGAAGCGGAGGAGGAAGTGGTGGAATAAGATGAAGAAGCGGAGGAGGAGGTGGTGGAATAAGATGAAGAAGCGGAGGAGGAGGTGGTGGAATAAGATGAAGAAGCGGAGGAGGAGGTAGTGGAATAAGATGAAGAAGCGGAGGAGGAAGAGGGGAAATAAGATGAAGAAGCGGAGGAGGAGGTGGTGGAATAAGATGAAGAAGCGGAGGAGGAGGTGGTGGAATAAGATGAAGAAGCGGAGGAGGAAGTAGTGGAATCAGATGAAGAAGCGGAGGAGGAAGTGGGGAAATAAGATGAAGAAGCGGAGGAGGAAGTGGGGAAATAAGATGAAGAAGCGGAGGATGAGGTGGTGGAATAAGATGAAGAAGCGGAGGAGGAGGTGGTGGAATAAGATGAAGAAGCGGAGGAGGAGGTAGTGGAAAAAGATGAAGAAGCGGAGGAGGAAGTGGGGGAATAAGATGAAGAAGCGGAGGAGGAGGTAGTGGAATAAGATGAAGAAGCGGAGGAGGAGGTAATGGAATAAGATGAAGAAGCGGAGGAGGAGGTAGTGGAATAAGAAGAAGAAGCGGATGAGGAGGTAGTGGAATAAGAAGAAGAAGCGGAGGAGGAGGTAGTGGAATAAGATGAAGAAGCGGAGGAGGAAGTGGTGGAATAAGATAAAGAAGCGGAGGAGGAAGTGGGGGAATAAGATGAAAAAGCGGAGGCTGAGGTGGTGGAAGAAGAAGAAGAAGAAGCTGAGGAGGAGGTAGAGGAATAAGATGAAGAAGCGGAGGAGGAGGTAGAGGAATAAGATGAAGAAGCGGATGAGGAGGTGGTGGAATAAGATGAAGAAGCGGAGGAGGAGGTAGAGGAATAAGATGAAGAAGCGGAGGAGGAGGTGGTGGAATAAGATGAAGAAGCGGAGGAGAAGTGGGGGAACAAGATGAAGAAGCGGAGGAGGAGGTAGAGGAATAAGATGAAGAAGCGGAGGAGGAAGTGGGGGAAAAAGATGAAGAAGCGGAGGAGGAGGTGGTGGAATAAGATGAAGAAGCGGAGGCTGAGGTGGTGGAAGAAGAAGAAGAAGAAGAAGAAGAAGCGGAGGAGGAAGTGGGGGAAAAGATGAAGAAGCGGAGGAGGAGGTGGTGGAATAAGATGAAGAAGCGAAGGAGGAAGTGGGGGAAAAAGATGAAGAAGCGGAGGAGGAAGTGGTGGAAAAAGATGAAGAAGCGGAGGAGGAGGTGGTGGAATAAGATGAAGAAGCGGAGGAGGAAGTGGGGGAAAAAGATGAAGAAGCGGAGGAGGAGGTGGGGAAATAAGATGAAGAAGCGGAGGAGGAGGTGGGGGAAAAAGATGAAGAAGCGGAGGAGGAAGTGGGGGAATAAGATGAAGAAGCGGAGGAGGAGGTGGTGGAATAAGATGAAGAAGCGGAGGAGGAGGTGGTGGAATAAGATGAAGAAGCGGAGGAGGAGGTGGTGGAATAAGATGAAGAAGCGGAGGAGGAGGTGGGGGAATAAGATGAAGAAGCGGAGGAGGAGGTGGGGGAATAAGATGAAGAAGCGGAGGTGGAGGTGGTGGAATAAGATGAAGAAGCGGAGGAGGAGGTGGTGGAATAAGATGAAGAAGCGGAGGAGGAGGTGGTGGAATAAGATGAAGAAGCGGAGGAGGAGGTAGTGGAATAAGATGAAGAAGCGGAGGAGGAGGTGGGGGAATAAGATGAAGAAGCGAAGGAGGAGGTAGTGGAAGATGATGAAGAAGCGGAGGAGGAAGTGGGGGAATAAGATGAAGAAGCGGAGAAGGAGGTGGTGGAATAAGATGAAGAAGCGGAGGAGGAGGTGGGGGAATAAGATGAAGAAGCGGAGGAGGAGGTGGTGGAAGAAGATGAAGAAGCGGAGGAGGAGGTGGTGGAAGAAGATGAAGAAGAAGCGGAAGAGGAGTTGGTCGAAGAAGAAGAAGAAGCGGAGGAGGAAGTGGTGGAATAAGATGAAGAAGCGGAGGAGGAAGTGGGGGAATAAGATGAAGAAGCGGAGGAGGAGGTGGTGGAAGAAGAAGAAGAAGCGGTGGAGGAGGTGGTGGAACAAGAAGAAGAAGAAGAAGTCATCGACTGACGACTCCAGTTCTCTGTTGGTTGATAAGTCTTCTTACACGCCCACTAAGTTTCTCGTTTCTGGCTGTGTCCATCTTAACTCCCATCTCTTTCATCTGAAGGAGTGAATTGAATTCATGTATGTTGAAGTTTCCTTCACGCATCTCGGAGGGCATTGATGACGTCCGCCCGATGATGATAATTCCATGATGATTCCACAATGATTAATGATAATTCCATGTATATTCATGTAGTCATATTTGTGTTCTCATGGTGTTGAGAGTGCTGCAGTCATGTAGTCGTGAATGATGTTTCACGTTTTCACAATTTCCACTTGTAATGAATAAGTAAAAGTAAAGTACCCCCCGTCACGTCAAGTGGCGTATAGGGAATATGGTGTTCGTGACCACAGATTTTACAGACCTTCGGCACATGATTTTTGGTGTAATGTGGTCGGTATTATGCCCGTGCCGCTTTACTTTCCCAGAAAAAAATCTGGTACCCATTAAAGGTTGGGTGAACCGGAAGCCGTCGATTGGGATCGAACCACACTGATTAACCACAATGCGTTGATTAATTATGTGAACAGATCTGCGAGATGATGGTATTATGTGAAGTATAAATATTATTATCATTTGTAGATCATGTTAGGTAGGTGAAGGGAACAGCTGAAATATATTGTAACAACTGGGAAAATTGAGGGACAAAGAGACAAGAGTGAAGCAAGAAAAGATTCCAGACAGCTTAAGAGAATGGCTTGGCAGAAGGTCAACAATATAAATGATAAATAACTGTCGAGATCGAAAGTTGTGGAGAGACATGATCACCTACGCCAGCAGGCTTGATACTTGATGATGATGAAATGCTTAGATTTAGCCACCTTACGGCTCCTGATGACCTACATAATTATTACTAGATCGTTGATTGGCCAATTTATTGAAGAGTAATTTTCAGCGTTAATTTCATAATACATGTATGCAGTGTGACACTGTATCGTGTATCTTTGTTAGACCATATCTTTACTGTATTGTGAAAGGGATTGAGCAAAGCGTATAATGTTTAACTGGAAGTGAACAAGCTGTCAATAAGTTAGTATAAATTGTTCTATTGAGGTTGCACAGATTAATTTATCTGGTAGATGGTTACGTTTTTTTCCTGGAGATTCGAAACAAAAGATTATGAGAACAAGAGCGGAGTTCTACGCTACCAACATCATAGAAAAGTTACAACCAATTGATAGTTTATTTCAGGTAGTCAAGACAACAGCAGCAGTAGTAATGGATGAGATAATATATCATCATCATGTGAAATACCGGTTGGCGTAGACGATCATGCTCTTCCACAATGTTCTATCTATCGTGCATCCTGTCAGTTTAGTTGTTGATAGTTTTCCATGCCAAGACACCAAGCTATTCAGAATTTTCTCCCTTTGTCGTCCGCGATTTCTCTTTCCCTGTATTTTGCCACTTGTAACCAAGTAATCCAACTTTCCTCTACTCATGATGTGCCAGAAAAATCTCGACTGTTTATTTCTGATATTTCTTAGGAGCTCCCTTTTTGTGTTGGCCTTTTTGAGAATTTCTTCGTCGGTCTTTTCAGCTGTCCAGGGAACTTTCAACATTCTTTTGAGAAATCCCATCTCTACGGCCTCTAATCGTCTTTTCATCTGTTTGTTTACTGTTCTTGATTCTTCCATAGGTCAGAATTGGCTCTCTATAGCACCGATGGACTCTATTTCTCACTTCTTTGACTTACATTTGTTGCATAAAATGTTTTTTATTTTCTGAAATTCTATTTTGACCTGAGCTGTTCTGCCTTTTATTTCTGTGGTGCATCTTCCATCTGATGTTATTATTGTGCCCAAGTATTTGACGCATTGCACTTGTTTCAGATTAGTCCTGTTTATTTGTGTGTGTGTGTTGCACGATGGTGGTGATGGTGGTGATAATAATATAATAGATACGGTTTCACAGAGACAACAAACCAGTAACTTTAGGAAACAATGATTGTCCTTCAGAATGTTGTGTGCACAAAACATGTCGCATAATTAAAATACAATGAACTGGTCAACACCATAAACTATAATAGGAGAGAGAACAAGCAAATAATTGCAGTGCTGCGGTAAAACTGGTAGCAGGAGCCAGTAATGGGGTGTACCCTACACTCCCACAAGCTATGGTGACAGCTTTACACAAATGGAACACAACAAAATACTGACGTTTCGGCCTACATGTTTTCTTCCTAAGAAAACGAGAATAACACAAAGGAATAACAAAACAAAGTAAACTCTACTAAATCTAGGATGAGCGTGACAGGTAAATCAAGGAGAAATAAACAGAGGGATAAGAGGTGAAAAAGATGAAACAAAAGAGAGATGTGCTACATATCGGAGGATAAAAATAGATAATATGTGAAATTAGTAAACTAAAATACATATAAAATTAAAGCGAGACTTAAAATCTAGCAAGATCCAAACGCTCACAGCGAGTAGATAGATGACTGTGAATCAAGTGAGACGCAGGTGGGCAAAAAGGACGGGTGGGAGAGGGGTGTTGGGAGGATAAGCTATAATACACTGAACTACCGTAGTTCTCTAAGAATCGAGGATTTATTGGTGCATCAGAAAGACAGATTGCTATCGTGCTAACAATGCTACTCCAAAATATGCGCATCAAATATTACCAACACCACACTAGAGACATCACGGGATTTAATCGTAACTTTAAAATTTATGAAATTGTTGGCAACTCTATACATGGTTCTTTCGATTCGAAGACGATACATAGGGCATTCATTTTTGACTCTCTATGCCCGAAAACCTCTGACTCACTCTATGTCCGACAATCTCTGACTCTCTATGTTCGACAATCTCTGACTTTCTATGTCCGACAATCTCTAACTCTCTATGTCCAACAATCTCTGACTCCCTATGTCCGACAATCTCTTACTCTCTATGCCCGACAATCTCTGACTCTCTATGTCCGACAATCTCTGACTCTCTATGCCCGACAATCTCTGACTCCCTATGTCCGACAATCTCTGACTCTCTATGTCCGACAATCTCTGACTCTCTATGCCCGACAATCTCTTACTCCCTATGTCCGACAATCTCTGACTCCCTATGTCCGACAATCTCTGACTCTCTATGCCCGACAATCTCTGACTCTCTATGTCCGACAATCTCTGACTCTCTATGTCCGACAATCTCTGACTCTCTATGCCCGACAATCTCTTACTCCCTATGTCCGACAATCTCTTACTCCCTATGTCCGACAATCTCTGACTCCCTATGTCCGACAATCTCTGACTCTCTATGCCCGACAATCTCTGACTCTCTATGTCCGACAATCTCTGACTCTCTATGCCCGACAATCTCTGACTCTCTATGCCCGACAATCTCTAACTCTCTATGTCCGACAATCTCTGACTCTCTATGCCCGACAATCTCTGACTCCCTATGTCCAACAATCTCTGACTCAATATGTCCGACAATCTCTGACCCTCTATGTCAGACGATCTCTGTTACCAACTACCAGACCTTGCACAGCATTGTATCTTGCCACTCGATTATTAAGAATTATGTTATTGTTATCTCTGTTTGTCCGAGATTTCTCATTAGGTCTATACTCGTTTGTCTATTGTGCCATTTTGGATATTAAGTAAAAAAGTAAAGGTTCCCTCCACGCCTCGCTAGTCGTATGGGGAATATGTTGTTGGTGACCATATTTTTCTATGACCACGGCACATTTTTGGGTGATGTGGTCGGCCTCTACTTCCCAGAATAATCTCTGGTACCCATTGTTAGAGGCTGGGTGAACCCCGGAGCCTTGTCAGTCCGAAAGAATCCGTCACTGCTGGGGATCGAACTCGGACGCTTCTGATTTTGGATATTACTTTGTCAATATTTTCCACGTGGTTTTCTTCTTCTGATTTTGGATATTACTTTGTCAATATTTTCCACGTGGTTTTCTTCTTCTGATTTTGGATATTACTTTGTCAATATTTTCCACGTGGTTTTCTTCTTCTGATTTTGGATATTACTTTGTCAATATTTTCCACGTGGTTTTCTTCTTCTGATTTTGGATATTACTTTGTCAATATTTTCCACGTGGTTTTCTTCTTCTGATTTTGGATATTACTTTGTCAATATTTTCCACGTGGTTTTCTTCTTCTGATTTTAGATATTACTTTGTCAATATTTTCCACGTGGTTTTCTTCTTCTGATTTTGGATATTACTTTGTCAATATTTTCCACGTGGTTTTCTTCTTCTGATTTTGGATATTACTTTGTCAATATTTTCTACGTGGTTTCCTTCTTCTGATTTTGGATATTACTTTGTCAATATTTTCCACGTGGTTTTCTTCTTCTGATTTTGGATATTACTTTGCCAATATTTTCCACGTGGTTTTCTTCTTCTGATTTTAGATATTACTTTGTCAATATTTTCCACGTGGTTTTCTTCTTCTGATTTTGGATATTACTTTGTCAATATTTTCCACGTGGTTTTCTTCTTCTGATTTTAGATATTACTTTGTCAATATTTTCCATGTGGTTTTCTTCTTCTGATTTTAGATATTACTTTGTCAATATTTTCCACGTGGTTTTCTTCTTCTGATTTTAGATATTACTTTGTCAATATTTTCCACGTGGTTTTCTTCTTCTGATTTTGGATATTACTTTGTCAATATTTTCCACGTGGTTTTCTTCTTCTGATTTGGATATTACTTTGTCAATATTTTCCACGTGGTTTTCTTCTTCTGATTTTGGATATTACTTTGTCAATATTTTCCACGTGGTTTTCTTCTTCTGATTTTGGATATTACTTTGTCAATATTTTCCACGTGGTTTTCTTCTTCTGATTTTGGATATTACTTTGTCAATATTTTCCACGTGGTTTTCTTCTTCTGATTTTGGATATTACTTTGTCAATATTTTCTACGTGGTTTTCTTCTTCTGATTTTGGATATTACTTTGTCAATATTTTCTACGTGGTTTTCTTCTTCTGATTTTGGATATTACTTTGTCAATATTTTCTACGTGGTTTCCTTCTTCTGATTTTGGATATTACTTTGTCAATATTTTCTACGTGGTTTCCTTCTTCTGATTTTGGATATTACTTTGTCAATATTTTCCACGTGGTTTCCTTCTTCTCATCCTGGTTATGGTGACCAACCGCCCGTCTTTGCTGAAAGTCTTCCATGGATGGCTGAGGTGATGTTGTCTCGTGTACAACATTTTAGAGGTAGCATATTTTTAAATTAAAGACATCAATAAAATAGTAAAAACATAAATGAATAATAAGCAAGTTAGGATCGACAATACTTGTGGGGAAAGGAGGTGGGAGCACTATTCATGGGACCAGTCGCACACAGGGATTAACATAAAATAGATAAATATGTTGTGGGCTACAAATAGTTTTTTTATTTTATTTTACTCTCCCAAGTAGCAATTCAGTAAAGAATAGTGACATTGTGACCTTCCAGGCATGTCGTAAGAGGCGACTAAGGAGGTTGATCGATGGCTTGACAAGCTGTCATTGTAAAAAGTATTGTTATGGAAACAGTGCCATATATTTTAGAGCAGTGATCTCTGCAATATGTGCCACTTTGGCATGCAAGGTTTCTGTATTTTGAGATTTTGGTTCTGCCCTATGTGCCGTCTTCGGCTCGAAAGGACAATAGATAGATAGATAGATAGAAGTAGCAATTAAGATACAGGACACCGCATATTCTCTCCATCGTCATTGGCTGATAGGATAAACAGGACTTGAAATTACAGGGAGAGAAGACCAGAATAATGACAACCGGGGCTGTACCAAAAAGGCAATATTTTCTGGATGGGAAGAAGGTGCTGAAAGTGGATGACATTATATACCTTTCTAGCATGCACTGTAGATCAAGAAGGAGAAACCAGAAAAGAGATCACAATCAAAATATCAAAGGAGGTTTCAGTTTCAATAATCTGGAAGCAAAATAAGGCGATCAAAGATGCTCAGCACGAAAACAAAATTTATCATTTTCAACTCAAACGTGTTATCCACCCTCACTTATGCGTGTGAATGCTGGAAAACGTCAAAGGAGATTGAGAAAAAACACTCAACTCATTTGAAGACAAATGCCTAATAAAGATAATTTGCATTACATGGAATGAATTCAAGACTGATACTAAAATAAGAGAAATGGCCATACAACCATTTATCCCGTCTACTTTAAAGAAAAGAAGATGGACATATGTCGGGCATGTATTTAGAAGAAACGACCACAACATTACAAAGCAGCTCTCAAATGGGAAACATCAGGTCAGAGGAAAAGTGGACGACGTCGAGAAACAGTGAGAAGAACTATAACACAGAAAAGGCACGGTTGGTAGGCATAAACTCACTCTCTATAATCGAAACTCCCTCCCCCACCCCCGGTGTTATTGATATCCAGTGAGCAAAAGAAAGCAATTACTTCATGTGACTGAAATTAGGGAAAACAAGAAAACAATTTTAAAAAAAACACCTCTTGTGGCGTATTGTACAAACAGTGATGTCTCCGTTTATGGACGTAAAATATCAATTCCATCAAAAGTAAATGATTCGACAAGTATCAAGATAGATAAAATAGCAGCTACAACATGAACATTTTCATCTACAGTACTAATAAATAAAGTAAGCGATTTAATACTTAATTTGCCCTACATAATAACAAAGTAACCAATATTATTTAATACCTAATGTGTTCTATGGGCTAATATGTCCTAATAGATCCTATTTGAGAGGCATCTCTCTCCTTAGCACAGCCGGCAAGGCTTTTTGACAGAGTAATACTAAAACGCCTGCATAGACTTGCAGAACGTGTTCTTCCCGAGTCTCAATGTGGCTTCAGAGCCAGGAGATCAACTATAGACATGATTTTCACACTTAGACAATTACAAGAAAAATGCCGGGAACAAAATATGCCGCTCTATATTGCCTTTGTGGAGGTCACAAAGGCCTTCGACTCAGTAAATAGAGATGGGCTCTACAGGGTGTTAGAAAGCATAGGCTTCCCACCTAAATTACTTAGGCTGATTATGTCCTTCCATGAAGACATGAATGGTAAAATCTACTTTGATGGGAGTTCATCAGAGAGTTTCAAAGCCAAAAACGGAGTGAAACAGGGATGTGTCCTCGCCCCTCCCCTTGTTTTGGTGTATTTTTTGCTGCCCTCCTAAATTACACCTTCGAAAACAGTTCAGGAGATATTTACATTCACACAAGATCAGATGGCTCACTGTTCAACTTAGCACGACTAAGAGCAAAAACAAATGTTCCCCTACTTAAAGAACTTTTATTTGCTGACGATGCAGCCCTAGTCATTCATATTAAAGCCACCCTACAATGTCTGATCAACAACCTGGACAAAGCATGCGACCTTTTTTCACTGTCAATTAATGTTCAGAAAACAGTAGTACTAAGTCAATACAACATCAAACCTCTATTAATCACTTTAGAAGAATGTTTACTAGTATTAGTTCAGAAATTCGTGTATCTTGGATCCACAATTACGCAAACCACTTCTCTTGATGATGAAATAAACAGCCGAATTGGTAAGGCAGCTACGACTTTCGACAAACTCACAGAACGGGCCTGGGACAACACGAAACAAATACTAAAGACCAAACTCTTAATATGTCAAACTTGTTTGCTTAGCACACTATTATATGGATCTCAAACCTGGACAACATACTCAAATCGCGAAAAAAGACTAAATGTCTTCCACATACGATGTGACAAAATAACCAACTTAACTGTCCTCCAACGTGCTAAGACCCCAAAAACCATGTCGATGCTCAGATGCCGAAGACTAAGATGGCTGGGGTACGTCCAGCGAATGGAAGAAATACGCATCCCCAAGCAAATACTATATGGTGAACTAACACACGGAAAAAGACAAATTGACAGACCTAAGCTACGATATAGATATATATATAAATCATCTCTGAATGATTTCTCCATATGTGAAAATGACTGGGACATCTGGCAAGTAATCGCACATCATGGAGAGCATGTATAAGGAACGGTTTAACATCCTTTGAGACTGTGCTAAGACAAAACTTAGAAGAGAAAAGACTCATGAAAAGGGATGGAAAACCATGTGGATAAGTGGGCTCGACTTGTTCATTCCGTGGCCATGTGTGTTTGTCAAACATTGGTAGAAGTAGCCACGACAAAAGCTGCTCGATAAAAACACAACCTCAACAACAACAACAAAAATACACAATAGCCTTCACTAGACCGTCTGTCAAGACGGAAAGGGCCATATAATGTGTCCTATATAATAACAAAGTAACCAATATTACTTAATATTTAATTTGTCCTACAGAAAAATCCTACCTTTATTAGTAAAACACCGAACTGGAGTCGTCAGTCGCTGGACACTGCGAGACTTGCTGAGGAGGGGATCTGAGCACCTATGGACATGTGCAGAGTGCAATGATGATGACCCGCTAATAACTCAATAGCTCAATAACTCAGCAGACAGTTTATATATATATATATATCCTGGTAGTTAGAGGATACAACGTATACAGCTATATAGCTTGTAAAATGTAACTTAAGAGGGTTGTCGTTCTTGTTAATATGCACGTCATCTCTAACAAGCTACTTAAATCGCCTGTCCCTGGATCAAAAGGAGTAGATCAAAGATACCGTGGTACGGATGTTGTTAATTGAGATGCAACCGTCTCCTTGAAGATAAACACAAATATAAGGTATGGAAAGAGATTAAATGCTATGCGGGGCCACGAAAGAGCTGCAGAGATGATGTGAAATAAAAACAAAGTTGCATCTTGCAGCTAAATTAGTAGAAAATCGAGACAAACTGCACCGTTTCGGCAAAACCCTTCATCAGGTACAGAAAAATATTCTAGGAAAGAACAACTTAAATAACGCAACAAATAATAAAAACACACGTAAGTCCAACGGTTGAACACTGATCTGAAAATGGCGACATAAGAAAATGATTTTTATGTCGAAATGTTCAGCTTAGCGTTCAACCGTTAATACAAGACAATGGATAATCTCATTTCCTTCATCTTTCTACCTCTCAGTGCTAATTTATTCCGTTTATTAATCTGTTTACTTCTCGTTATTCTACAAAATTGTTTCATCCTACACAATTGATCTACATGTTACTCATTGTTCTATTGGAAAATTGTTCCCCGTTCCGCCATTTTGAGATCAGCGCTCGACCGTTGGCCGTTCGACTTTCGTGTTTATATTGTTTGTTGCTTTATTTAGATTAGTTCTCACTTCAGGATTCGATCATCTACACCGACGGTACTGTATCCGGTGGACAGCTCAGTGATTGGGGTTTTGTGGCATACCAACTATGGCCGAGAAGTGGCTGGAAATCTGGCAAGTGTAGCGTTACAGTGTCCAGAATGAGAGTGGAGATAGAAGCAGCGACAGCGACGATAACATGGTTGGTTACACAGAACGTGGATTACACAGTCTTGGTAATTGACTCGCAAAGTAAGCTACAGAAGATTGATAGACAGTTTCTGGGGCAGGAGTTGGTGCAGTTCTTGGATGGCTTCAAAGTGAACGTGTTAACATGGGTGTACTGTCCAGGACACGCTGGTGTATATGGCAATGAATTGGTCGATAAGCTCGCTGGCACTAAATGTGGCCTTACTCTCGACAAAGAAGTTGTCAAGTTTGTCTTCACCTTAAGAGAAGAGAAGGAGAATTGGTGAGACAATGATGAATATATTGAGTGACTGAGGAGAATTGGTGAGACATTGATGTATATATTGAGTGACTGAGGAGAATTGGTGAAACATTGATGTATATATTGAGTGACTGAGGATAATTGGTGAGACAATGATGTATATATTGAGAGATTGAGGAGAATTGGTGAGACAATGATGTATATATAGAGAGACTGAGGAGAACTGGTGAGACATTGATGTATATATTGAGTGACTGAGGAGAATTGGTGAAACATTGATGTATATATTGAGTGACTGAGGAGAATTGGTGAGACAATGATGTATATATTGAGTGACTGAGGAGAATTGGTGAGACAATGATGTATATATTGAGTGACTGAGGAGAATTGGTGAGACAATGATGTATATATTGAGAGATTTAGGAGAATTGGTGAAACAATGATGTATATATTGAGAGATTGAGGAGAATTGGTGAGACAATGATGTATATATTGAGAGACTGAGAAGAATTGGTGAGACAATGATGTATATATTGAGTGACTGAGGAGAATTGGTGAAACATTGATGTATATATTGAGTGACTGAGGAGAATTGGTGAGACAATGATGTATATATTGAGTGACTGAGGAGAATTGGTGAGACAATGATGTATATATTGAGTGACTGAGGAGAATTGGTGAGACAATGATGTATATATTGAGAGATTTAGGAGAATTGGTGAAACAATGATGTATATATTGAGAGATTGAGGAGAATTGGTGAGACAATGATGTATATATTGAGAGACTGAGAAGAATTGGTGAGACAATGATGTATATATTGAGTGACTGAGGAGATTTGGTGAGACAATGATGTATAATTGAGTGACTGAGGAGAATTGGTGAGACAATGATGTATATATTGAGTGACTGAGGAGAATTGGTGAGACAATGATGTATATATTGAGAGACTAAGGAGTCTAAAGGTAGAAAATGAATCTGGTAGATCCGGAGTGCTTAGTGGGGAAAGCAGATGTATCAATAATCAACAACTTACAGGAACCCTCAGTCTGCATAAGCTTCAAGAAATGCTTGGTCGAGTGGTAGAGCTTCCACGCTGCAGTTCAAAGGTTGTTTCAAGACCAGTAGAAGTTCATATCCCTAACAGTAAAAGACTCCTAGCTGGCCGAAGGCATAAGGGTCAGTCCAATTTGCCTCGATATGTTTCTCAAAAACTGTCTACCTGGCCATATCTAAATATGTACATACTGAAGAGAGATGGCCCATCTGCTCTCAAAAACTGTCTACCTGGTCATATCTAAATATGTACATACTGAAGAGAGATGGCCCATCTGCTCTCAAAAACTGTCTACCTGGCCATATCTAAATATGTACATACTGAAGAGAGATGGCCCATCTGCTCTCAAAAACTGTCTACCTGGTCATATCTAAATATGCACATACTGAAGAGAGATGGCCCATCTGCTCTCAAAAACTGTCTACCTGGCCATATCTAAATATGCACATACTGAAGAGAGATGGCCCATCTGCTCTCAAAAACTGTCTACCTGGTCATATCTAAATATGCACATACTGAAGAGAGATGGCCCATCTGCTCTCAAAAAAGTCCAAAGCAAAGTCAAATATGTAAGGTCGAAAAAACTTACATTTTACAACTTCACTGTCAACTATTACACGAAGCGGCCAACATCTTTATCAGGACCAACAAGTAGAAGAGGCGGAGAAGGAAGAAGAATAGAGGAAAAGGAGACGAGAAAACGGAAACTATTGTTTGTAAACTACAAAGTGGCAAAGAGAAAACAAATAAAAACTTGTAGTCCTGGGGCATCGATAAACAAAGAAACACCTACGTTCTCGCATACACCTACGCATTAACATATGCGTTCACTCGTGCATATATCCTTTTTTTATGTATTGTGCAGTTTCTGCACGCGTGACATCATCACCTTGAGACAACAAATTAAAAACTAGGAGAACGAGTCTTAAATCCGGATGAAAGTAATATTGTATTGTCTGTTTCAAGTTAGAAGATGGTTTGAATCATCATCATCATCGAGTGCCATCTCCGCAACGAAGGTTGGCTACCATGGAGCGCCATTTTGCCCTGTCTCTTGGTTTGATGGTGCAGGTTGTCATAGGCTGATTTGTCCATCTTTTGATGTTACTTGTCCATTTTAGTCTTGGTCTGCCTCTGCCTCTTTTATTTTGTATTTTCCCCTCCAGGATTACTTTTAGTAGGCTGTTGTGCCTTTTAACATGGCCCAACAATCGTATTTGTCTTGTTTGAATTGTGTTTAGTAGTTTTCTTTTCATTTTTAGTTATTTTAAAACTTCGTTTGTTTTCTTTTCCTTCCATCCAATTCTACCTATTCGTCTATAAAAGCCTTCAATTCTCTGTTCTGTTTTCGTGTCTAATGTCCATGTTTCTGCACTATATAGGAATGTTGAGAAGACATAACATTTTGCTATTCTTAGTTTTAGCCCTGGTGTTATTTGTTTTGATGTTAGTATGTTTTTCGTGGCATTAAAATTACTTTTTTGCCATAACTATTCTTTTGTTTATTTCAGTTTTACATTTTCCATTACTGGTTATAGTATGTCCCGGGTAGTTGTAGCTCTGAACTGTCCCCTTATGTATTTCTTCAACTTTGATATTTAATTGTAGGTCTTGAGAATTTTCTTTGTTTATGATCATAGTTTTCGTCTTTTTTATATTCATATCTAATCCATATTTTTTGCTTGCCATGTTTATTTCATTAAGTAATTGTTGTAGATCGTTAGGATTTTCGGCTAGTAGAACAGTATCATCAGCATATCTTAGGTTATTGATTATCTTTCCATTAATGTTTAGGCCTGGACATCTCTGTGATGTTTTTAAAGATTTGCTCAATGTATAGATTGAACAAGCTTGGTGATAGGATGCATCCTTGTCTTACTCCTCATTTTATATCAATGGATGTAGAGTTGTCTTTGTTATATCTTATTATTGCTCTTTGCTCCCAATATAGATTACATATTAGTCGTATGTCCATGTCATCTAGATGTATCTCTTTTAGGCATTCTGTAAGATGTTTGTGGTGTACTCTATCAAAAGCTTTGGTGTAGTCTATGAAGCAGGCATATATTGGTTTGTTTACTTCTGTGTACTTTTCGATTAATGTTCTCATGCAGAATATGGCTTCTTTTGTCCCGCTATTTTTCCTACATCCAAATTGTTGCACATCTAATTCAGTATTGATTTTATTCTCAATCATCTACATAAACAATGTGCCTGTGAAAGAAGACATACAAGCTACGTATCTCGGAGTTACATTTGATAACAAACTATCTTGGAAACAGCAGATAAATAAGGCAACCCAAAAAGCAAGGAGGAAATTGGCTATTCTAAGAAAGTTGTGTGGAACCACATGGGGTGCGAGTGGCAAAATACTCAGTAAAGTTTACCAACAGAGTATACGCCCACATTTAGAATATGGATCATCCGCATGGTGCTCAGCATCAGACACCACATTGCAAGAACTGGATAAAGTACAAAACCAGGCACTTAGGGTCATCACAGGAGCAATGAAATCAACACCAATATTGGAGATGGAGAAATTGTGGAGGATACCAGCACTGAGAGAACGGAGAGACACAAAGGTGCTGATACAGGCAGAAAAATTTGTATGCATGCCGAGACATCCAATGAAGGACAGATTCCAAAATCTTGCATTGGGACGACTTAAGAGAAGCAGCTTTATCCACCAAGCCAAGCGTATTAGTAGACAAACACCAGACATGCCAAGAGTTGTTAAACCCCTCCTGCCCATACCAGAACATACTCCCTGGACAGATGAATCAGGATTATCAGTTCAAATACGGACAGAAGTGAAAGGAATAGTTGACAAAGAGGAACAAAATAGTCTACAGCGAAAAACAATAACTCTCAGTTTCCTGGATGAAGAATACCCACAAGACCTATGGATCCGTGTGTACACAGATGGATCAGCACAGAATGCAGTAAAGAATGGGGGAGCAGGTGCATATATAGAGTACCCAAATAACACTAGGGATATGAATAAAATAGCAACAGGGAAATATTGTCACAATTATGATGCAGAAATACAAGCAATAAAGTTGGCAATAGAAAAACTGCTGAACAGTAATCTTAGCCCACAGCCTGTAGTGTTTTTGACAGATGCAAGATCAGTACTCCAGGCACTACAATCCAGAAAATTACCACATCTGCAGACCTTATTGACTGAACTCTGCAAGCACCACAGGGTTGCCCTGCAGTGGATTCCGTCTCACTGTGGAATACCAGGAAATGAGAAAGCAGATCAGTTGGCAAAGGAAGGTTCAACAGGCACACAACTAGATACACCAGTTACATACCATCATAAGAAACAGATAATCAAATCAATCAGAGGACCACAAGCCCCAAATCAGGATGCCTTTCATAATATGAATAGATATGAACAAGTTATCATTATACGCCTAAGAACAGGACACAATCGACTCCATAGTCACATGTATACAAAATTCAAGATCGGCACATCAACTACTTGTACATGTGGACAGGCACCCCAGACTGCTGAACACATACTTCAAGACTGCACTGAATATAGTAGACTGAGGAAAATTCATTGGCCCATGGATACAACACTACAGACAAAACTATATGGGCCACTGCAAGAATTACAAAAGACAGTAAAATTTATACAGGAAACAACATTGCAGATATAGACAATACTTCAGGCGAACGAAAGATAGATAGATAGATTCTCAATCCTTCGTTGTATAAATTTTAGCAAGATTTTTCTAACATGGCTCATTAGGCTTATTGTTCTAAAGTCATTGTACTCAACTGCACCATTCTTTTTAGGCAATGCAATGAAAGTTCATGTTTTTAGTTCATTTGGTATGTATCCTGTTTGAATCACAACTTTTTTAGTCGCTTGTGGTTGAGTAAATTACAATTGTCCTGAGTAGAACACCATTGAGCTGTTTCATAAAAGATGCCACATCAGTTATAGACAAACTTTATGTCCCGACAGTCAAATCCACGCAAGCTCCATTTTCCATGCACAGCTGTTTGTTTTCAACACAAAGTAGCATTTTAATTTTGATCTTGGAAATTTAGCAGCATCTATGGATGAAGATGTTTTGAGTCTAGTACATTCCTATCGACAAGAGGTCGGGTTCGATCCTGACCGACGGCTTCCGGGTTCACTCAGCCTTAAATGGGTACTGGATTTTTTTTCTTCTGGGAAAGTAAAGCAGCACGGGCGTAATACCGACCACATTACCCCAAAATCATGTGCTTACGGGGGGAAAAATATGGTCACTAACACCATATTCCCTATACGCCACTTGTCGTGACGGGGCACTTTACTTTACTTACAATCCCCTTATACTTTATATATATATATATATATATATATATATATATATATATATATATATATATATATATATATATACATCACCATCATCAAGTACCGGGCCTAGTGGCGTAGGTGATCATGTCTCTCCACAACTTTCGATCTCGGCAGCTTTTATCATTTCTGTTGTTGACCTTCTGCAAAGCCATTCTCTTAAGCAGTCTGTTATTTTTTCTCTTTGCTTCACTCTATCTCTTCGTCCCTCAATGTTTCCAGTTGTTACAATATATTCAAGTTGTTCTCTTCTCATTACATGGCCAAAATGGTTGATTGTCTCTTCCTAACATTGGAAATTAGCTCTCTTTTTGCTTTGACCTCTCTCAGAACCTCTTCATTACTCTTCTTAGCTGTCCATGGTATTCTCAACATTCTTCTATAAAACCACATTTCGATAGACTCCAGTTATTTTCTTGTCTGTTGTCCCAATGTCCATGATTCGCATCCATTCGCATCCATGTTAAGACTGGCTCTACGCAACATTTAAGAACTCTTTTTTCTTGTTTCTATTGTCAAAAATCAATTGCACAGTATCGTTCTCATTTTTTGGAAAGCTCTTTTGCAGGAACTATTCTGCATCTCACCTTTGTTGTACATCTACCATATGAAGTTAACATTTTCCCCAGTATTTAAATTCATTTACCAGTTTTAATATTGTTCCACTTGTCTTTAATGTTCATTGTGGCGATGTCTTTTTTGTTGTTGCTACCATTATTAGTCTTTTTGCTACTAAGGCTGATTCCTTTATTATTGTTTTCCTTCACTATAATGTCTAACATTTCTTGTACCTCATTTTCCCTTTTTGTGAGTAAGTCTGTATCGTCAGCATACCATAGATTATGTATATTATGACCTCCAATTGTTATTCTAGGCATGCCCCTTATGGATCTTAAAATAATTTCACTATCATCATCGTTGTGTGCCATATCGTTTGGCATAGTCGCCTATGCCATCATTTCCGTCCACAATCTTCTATCCACCATGCATAGTATCAGTTCTGTTGATTGTTTTCCATGCTGTGACACCAAGCTATCCAGTATTTTCTCTATTTGTCATCCGCGTTCTCTCTTTCCCTTTGTTTTGCCATTTGTAACCATAGATTCCAACTTTCCTCTTTTCATAATGTGCCCGAAAAAGTGTCGATTATTTCTTTCCGATGTTTCTTAAGAGCTCCCTTTTTGTGTTGGCCTTTTTGAGAATTTCCTCGTTGGTCTTTTGAGTTATCCAGTGATTTATCTGGAGATAGGACACGGCCTTGTCTAACACCCTGTTTTATTTGTTGAATCATTCCAATTATGCCAGAACTCGACCCTAGATGCAAGAACAATAAGGAAAATAACTTCTACAGAGATGAAATGTGTT
Source organism: Megaustenia siamemsis (assembly GCA_032433765.1). Taxonomy (NCBI): domain Eukaryota; kingdom Metazoa; phylum Mollusca; class Gastropoda; order Stylommatophora; family Ariophantidae; genus Megaustenia; species Megaustenia siamemsis. The sequence continues at coordinate 14,882 of JAVIAB010000083.1, read as the reverse complement.
AGACGAATGATAGGAAACAGTCTGAGAGATAAGATCAGAAATGAAGAACTGAGAAAAAAGCTAGGAACAGCCTCCGTCATAGAATATATAGGGAGCTGCGATAGCTCAATGGTTAGTGAACTGGACTACAAAGGACAAGAGGTAGGGTTCGATCCCAACCGACGGCTTCCGGTTCACCCAGCCTTCAATGGGTACCGGATTTTTTTATGAGAAAGTAAAGCGGCACGGGCGTAATACCGACCACATTACCCCAAAAATCATGTGCTGAAGGTCTGTAAAATTTATGGTCACTAACACCATATTCCCTATACGCCACTTGACGTGACTGGGGTACTTTACTTTTTTTTACTTTTATAGAATATATAAGGGAACAGCAGATAAAATGGTTTGGCCACGTGACAAGGCAGAAGGATCAAAACACAATACAACGAGCCTTCAACAAACGTAGTGAGAACACCAGACCCAAGGGTCGACCACGAAAAAGATGGATTGACGGAATATTAGAAGCACTAGGAAACATAACAGCAGCAGAGGCGAACAGAAGAACAAAAGACCGCAAATTGTATCTCCCCTCGACGCTGAAAGACAGATGAGGAAGGAAAGAAGAAGAAGAAGAAGATTCCCAAATGATTTCCAGTTCGTATGGGTGCTATTTGTTGCCAAACGTGAAATAAATGAATCATTCACAAAGAAAAAAATATCACTATTTTGTTTTCAACGATGGAAACGACAAAAACTCGTGATACACTCTGGTCAGGAGCAAACTCCCTCGCCCAGACCATAAACACTCGGGTACAGTCCCCTGTGGACGTGATTGTATTACCTGTGCTTATATGCTCCACTCTTTCTCTCTCTCTCTCTCTCTTTCTCTCTCTCTCTCTCTCTCTCTCTCTCTCTATATATATATATATATATATATATATATATATATATTAGTTAGCTATATAGTGTTAATTTTATTTACTTACATATCGGTGTGTGAGTGTGTTGTTCCAGCTGAAGGTCTATTGAGCCAAAACGTCGTTCAAATTGGTGTCGTCCATTAATTACGTAAAGCTTTAACCATACATTTTTTCTTCCTCTTTTTTACTCCTTTAAAATCTAATCCCTTTGTCCCGGAGTAGGGTTTACAAATTATGGTCGCCTTAATTATGAACCGCTGATAGTTATCAGCATTAGTACCGGCAGGCTCGATTGCTCCCAATGTATCTGTTATGACTTGCTATCTCTATGTTTTCTACGAGATTTGTAGCTTTACATTTGCTACCGTATACTTTCTGGGTTTTTTGTTGTTGTTCTATTCTCATTTGTATCAGCTTTACTGCAGTCCTGCATACTTATTCTATCCCACTCTTTTTTTCAAAGCATGCGCAAAGAATCGCAGCTGTTATTTCCTTAGTTTATGCTATTCCTGAAGTTACGTGTAGTTAGGAAAAGATTTTAGAAATGAACAAACTCTCAATCCACCATTATTGGAGTCACTGCCCTAACTATTTATACTAATTTAAATGAAATCTCTTGCATACGATGCGTGGAAACAATTTGGAGATATTGTTCAGTTTGATATTTAGAATAACCAGTTTTATTATTGAACAAATTTGATTTTTACGGGTATTTAGACAAAAACAATATGGCGGTGTCGGTTACTAAGAGAAAGTCAACAATGGTGTAGACGGTAAGTTACGCCTGGTCTCATACTAGGACGGCCCCTGGTGGCTTTACTTTCTTAGTAACTGGTGGTTAGTTTAATAATTTTAGCTTTACTTTATGGTAAAATGTTGCATGGTATTTTCTGTAATAATGTAGGTACTGCAAGCTCAATGCACGCTAATTAAGTGATCACGGACATAAGTTAAAGTTAAAGCGTTTTAATTTTTTTTTATTGTCTCTAAGGAATTAATTGATTAAAGTTTAACTTCAATTTTGACGGTTCAGTTAATAAAATTAAAATATAACGACCTTGCCCTTCTTAAGAATAAGAAAAGTGGTCTTGATAATCATAATTATATCCGTACTAAATTTATCTGGTAATTTCCTAGTTTGATCAGATATAGTATTTCAGTTTGGAAGAGTGATGTCCCCTAAAATATGTCTGCCAAAATACAGTGGTTCTACGCATTCTTGGCGTTGGGGTCATTACGCCGATTGGTAATCAACCGCACAATTCCCTTCGAAAGTTCGATCAGAAGATCATAATTAGGCGAGTGGCGTCGTTTTTGTCACGCGTTATAATATATTTATAAATATTTAACACTAAAGCTAAACCTAACCCCTGGACCCAACGCCCAATCAACAGATACTCCGAAATGATTACATGCCAGCGTAATGACCCAACGCCAAGAATGCGTAGAACCACTGTATTTTTGCAGACATATTTTAGGGACATCACTCTTCCAAACTGAAAGACTATATCTGATCAAACTAGGAAATTACCATTTATCTTTATCATAAATATTGTTCATTTAAAGATTTATTGATATTTTATTTAGATTATGTTGTAATGTTTTTAACTTCACAAACTGTGCGTAACAAATGACAGTATTTTATGGCGTGTAAGCCGTGTTTTAACTTTACTTTACTAAACAAAGAGAATTTGGATCAGACCTTGAACAGTTGTATCTTTTCCTGGAGATTTTCTTTGGCTTTTAGCCAAAGTTACCTACAAACGGCTGTTTTCTTTGTCATTACAATGCATTTAAGAACATTGTATGTGTAATGAACAGTAATGTGTGGTGTTAAAATACTGTAAGGTAAGGACTGAGGAAATTGGATGTTGCTTCCATAAAAGAAAACTGCAAGAAAAACCATATATATTATATTATATATCATCTGATCTAATTATCTGCATAATTTATTAATATATAATTATATATAATTATATTATCATGTTTAAAATTTTTTCAGCATAAAAGTTGTTTTTTTAATACCATGGAAGTTGAAAATATTTGTACATTGTTCGTTATTACTTTACTTTACTACTCATTACCAGTTGAGTGTCCAGTGATTACAATGGCAGCATATAAAATTGTGTTATTCATTGTTACAGTTTATGTAAACTTGCACTTTAACCGTTATTATTAAACTAATATTGATATTTGAATTATTTGATAGAGAAAACTGAGTTGAAATATATTGTTACAAAATGTAAAATTAGTAAAATGTATTACTAAACAGTTAAAATGAATACTTCTCCCTTCTCTTCAAATAGAATTATTAATGTTCATTATCAGTACTGTTGATAATCTAGAGCTGTATTGTTGAGTTTTCTTTCAGAAGTTTGCGTCGGCATTTGTAATTATGTCTTTATTTTCTTCACTTCCTTTTGTTCTCATTCAGGTGTCGTGGGAGATAAAAGTTCTGGTTCTCATCCATTTGGGGGCTTCAGTTTTCAATCATTGAAATACCCATTGATGTTGTCAGTCCACGATACTCTGGGTTTGCCTTTTGCTCTTATTTTTTCTCCACTTTTAATTTATATATGCTTTCTATGGGAAGATATCATGTGGTATTCTTTTTGAAAGTGGACAAACCATTTTATTTTTTGTTAGCATGTACATTAGGATTGGTTCAATACATACTCTTTCTCTTATAAATATCATTTCTGATTCTGTCTGTTCTGGTCACTCCAAGCACTTTACTAACTATAAGTATATAATAAAATTCAGTCTGGTTTTGTTAAATAATAGAAAAGAAGAAAAAACTTATTGTTAAGTCTAATATATAAGTATAATCTAGTGTTTTGATCCATATTTAATTTTGTATTTAATAGGCATACCATCATATGTATGTTGGCTACACTTAGCAGTTTGTACAGAGGAAGGACTGGGCAAATGTTTCCCAATAGAAATTACGGTTAAACAAGGATGTATTTAATCACCCTTGTTATTTGAGTTGCTATGGACTTCATAATGAATAAATGCTGACACTGGTAACAAAGCATCGAATGGATACAAGGAGACCATTTGGAGGACCTTGACTTAAACGATGCTGGAAAACAAAAATGAACTATCATCAATAGCCAGCAAAATTGGGTTTGAGATCAATTATGAAAAGACTAAAGTCATGACAAGCTTAATTCCAACATATGACATAATATATATGTATGGCCCTTCTCGTCTTGTCAGACGGTCTCATGGAGGCTATTGTGTATTTTTTTAGGTTTTGTTTTTGTCAAACAGCTTCTCTCGTGGCTAATTCTACTAATGTTTGACAACACACACGCTGTCACATAATGAACAAGTCAGGTTCGCTGATCCACAGGGTTTTCCATCCTTTTTCATGAGTCTTTTCTCTTCTAAGTTTTGCCTTAGCACAGTCTCAAATGATGTTATACCTTTCCTTATACAAGTTCTCCATGATGTGCGATTACTTGCCAGATGTTCCCAGTCATTTTCACATATGGAGAAGTCTTTCAGAGATGATTTACATATATCTCTATATTGTGTGATTACAAATTGAAGTTGTAGTCAAGGTCGTCAGACTGCATTGGCGTAATATTAAAAACAATATGTTACCAGACAGTGTGGGCGGACAGATATAGAGTCAACAAATATTTAAAGGAGTATTTATTAACAGACACGTGGGTGGATAGACATGTAGGTGGGTAAAAGAGAGTGCCCAAAATATATGAACACTCTCTCTCTGACCCCATCAGAGAGAAGAGAAGATAAGAGCAAAGACACAAACCTTAGAGTTTTACAGAGAAAGGTAGAGACAAGCACAGATTAATGATAACGAGCAATAATTAGCAGGGAACAATTAGTAATGCTACGATTACAAATTAGAAGTTAATAAATAGCAGATGTAGTCAGTCCACAACGGGACTGGTATTTCGATATCTAGATATGTGTTCTGTAATTTACTGATTCCAGGATTATGTGATTCCGATGGCTATCCAGATCACCCAATATTTTTATTATAATATTAATGACTGTGCTTTATTATGTGATAAAACTTGTGACTGTAGAAATGTAATAATAGTAAGTAAATAAATATGTTTTCATGTGATAGAATACCAGCATCAAATAAAAGCACCATGCTCTTTACAATGGACAATATCGGCAAAAAGAAACCAATAGAAATGTCATAATTACTGAAATTAAATGTCTTGTTAGAGTACTAATTGTGGCTTCTGTTGGATTGGAATGATAACTTACCACCACTGTGTGTCTATATGTTTGGAATTGGAGTCATCAACAATGGCCTAACATCATCAAGTGCTACGACGATCATCATTTTTGGGAGGACGCGAACTTCCATGGTATATGGTGGATAGGTGGCAGGAACCATTGAAGGCTATGTCTGAAAAATGTTCCTTCTTGCAGTTTCCTCATATTCCAAGTCCGACTTGTTGCAGGAGCTACTGAGTTAAGTGCTCTGTGCACACCGTGAGCTGTGTGTCTCATCCGTTTTGATCCTGTTTCGATATCCCGCTTGTTTACGATGAATGATGATATCGTATGACAGGGAACAGTTGGCTGTGTTCACTTTCTGCGCGGTTTCGCCTTATGTCTTTTGGCGTGTGCTGAGACTGCTACAATGGGGACTACAGTTACCTTTCTTTGTTTGGGAGATGTGTTAGTAATGGATTTTAATTCGTTTGCAGTGATACCGAGGCCTTCCATAACCAATAACCAATATCTCTATATTGTAATTTAGGTCTGCCGATTTGTCTTTTACCGTGTATTAGTTCACCATATAGTATTTGCCTAGAACGCGCTTTTCTTCCATTTGTTGGACATGCCCCAGCCATCTTAGTCTTCGACATCTGAACATCGACATGATTGTTGGGGTCTTAGCACGTTGGAGGACAGTTAAGTTGGTTATTTTATCCTGCCATTTGATGTGCATTATTTTGCGGAGACATCACATGTGGAAGACATTTAGTCTTTTTTCCTGGTTTGAGTATGTTGTCCAGGTTTCAGATCCATATAATAGTGTGTTAAGCACACAAGTTTGATATATTAAGAGTTTAGTCTTTAGTGTTAGTTTCGTGTTGTTCCAGGACCTTTCAGTGAGTTTGCCGAAGGTCGTAGCTGCCTTACCAATTCGACTGTTTATTTCTTCATCAAGAGAGATGGTTTGCGTAATTGTGGATCCAAGATATGTAAATTTCTGTACTGATTCTAGTGGACAATCTTTTAGAATAATTGATAGAGGTTTGATGTCGCCTTGACTTAGTATTACTATCTTCTGAACATTAATTGACAGTGCAAAAAGGTTGCATGCTTTGTCCAGGTTGTTGATCAGGGATTGTAGGGTGGCTTCACTATGAGTGACTAGGGCAGCATCGTCAGCAAATAAAAATTCTTTAAGTAGGGCAACATTTGTTTTGGTTTTTGCTCTTAGTCATGCTAAGCTGAACAGTGAGCCATCTGATCTTGTGCGAATGTAAATATCTCCTGAGCTGTTTTCGAAGGCGTAATTTAGGAGGGCAGCAAAAATATACCAAAAGGGTGGGGCTGAAGACACATCCCTGTTTCACTCCTTTGTTGACTTTGACATTTTCTGATGAACTCCCATCAAAGTAGATTTTACCATTCATGTCTTCTTGGAAGGACATAATCAGCCTAAGTAATTTAGGAGGGCAGCCTATGCCTTCTAACACCCTGTAGAGCCCATCTCTGTTTACTGAGTTGAAGGACTTTGTTAGATCCACAAAGGGAATATAGAGCGGCATATTTTGTTCACGACATTTTTCTTGTAATTGTCTAAGTGTGAAAATCATGTCTATGGTTGATCTCCCGGCTCTGAAGCTGCATTGAGACTCGGGAAGAACACGTTCTGCAAGTCTATGCAGGCGTTTAAGTATAACTCTAGCAAAAGCCTTGCCGGCTGTACTAAGGAGAGAACTGCCTCTGTAATTATTGCAGTCGCCCCTGTCTCCTTTGTTTTTGTACAGCGTTATGATCTTGGCATTTCTCATATCATGAGGTATTTCTCCTTGTCTCCAGCATTTGATTAGCAGTTTGTGAAGATGTGGAAGTAGTACGTTTAAGTTTTCCTTTAGCACCTCTGTGGGAATGTTGTCATTTCCTGCAGCTTTTCCTCTTGAGAGGGCATTTATAGCATCAGCAAGTTCGTTCACAGTAGGCTCAACATCCAGCTCAGATATTGTAGGATATTTGGGTATCGATTTTGCTAGAACTGTGCTTGCTGGTCTGTCATCATTGTATAGGTTGGAGTAGTGTTCAACCCATCTTTCCATTTGTTGTCCCTTGTCAGTAATAGGTTCTCCAAACTTGGATTTTAGGGAGGCTAATTTGGTTATTTTTGGTCCAAGGGCTTTTTTTATATTGTCATGCATGGTTTTTGAGTCTCCCCTGTCTGAGGCATTCTGTATTTAAAAGCATAGATTGTTCCAGTTTTCATTTGCGCATCTTCTTGCTTCGCGTTGTAGAGTGGCTTGTGCATGTTTAAGCTGATCCTTGGTGATTTGGTTGGGGTTACTTTTGAAGTTCAGTAGTGCCTTTTTCTTATTAGCAATTAGTTGGTCTAGTCTTGCTACATTTTCTTTGACCCAGTCGTTCTTTGAGAACCGTTTTTGGCCGTAGGTAGATAGAGCGCAGTTATAGATGTGTGTTTTCAGAGAGTACCAGTTGTCATCCACACTTGATGAATCTTCTGCTTCTTCTACAAGCTCTTCAAACTTAGATCTAAAAATGTCTTTATTTGATGAGATTTTAGTCGCTGTGATGTTAATCTTGGCTGCTGGAGGCTCTCTTGATTTGTAAATACGACTACTTCCAGCTTTGATCTTACTGATGACGAGAGCGTGGTCTGTTTTGCAGTCTGCGCTGTGATATGCTCGTAATATCCATAAAACATAATATACATGGAAAATAAAACAGTGCAAGAGATTGATCACTTTGTCTTTCTTGGAAGTCACATTGATCTGGAAGGGGATACAAGTAAAGAAATTATTAGAATCAGAACAGCTAAAACAGCAATGTCCTTCAAAAGCCTTGAGAAAATGTGGAAATCAAAACTCATCAGCACACAAAAACAAAATTTAGACTATTCCAATCAAATGTACTATCAACATTTACAAATGCATGCAAGAGCTAAAAACACCAAGAGACATAAAAACAAAGTTGAATGCATTTGAAAATAAATGTCGAAGAAAAATACTTGGCATAGCATGGAATAAATTCAAAACAGATGAGGAAATTATAGAAATCACCAATCAACCACTAGTATCATCAGTAATCAAGAAAAGACTACGGTCATTTTGGGCATGTGATGAGATGAAATAATAACTGAATAACAAAGCAAGCCATCATGTGGGAAACAACAGGTGGGAGGAAAAGAGGCCAACCCAGAGAGACACTGAGAAGAACATTCATCAGAGAGGCAAAGGCAGCAGGAATTGGCTCCCTCAATGAGATTGAGATGCTTGCAAAGAACAGGCGAGAATTGATAAAAGATCTTTGCAAAGATTGAGACTGCTAGAAAGAAACAAATTTAGAAAAAGAAAAAGAGTATCTAGGTCTATGCTATGCCCTATGGGGCTGGCCATGACTCGAAAGGTCAATTGATAGATTTAATAGAAACTTTACGGTACCAGAGATATTTTCTGGAAAGACTTGTATGTAGAGTGATGACCATATTGTCTGAAAATGTGCTTATATTTTTAAAAAAAATTAACTATTTTTTAAATCCACATTAATTGCTATGAAAAACAAAAATGTCATAAATTATACAAATTGTTTCTAGCCATTCAACGTTATTTTATATGTTTGTAAAAGTCAAAAGTACTCCTTAAGTGAACAATCACAAATGGTGTTTTAATGTAAAATTATAATTTTAGTAAACAGGAAAGTTCACACCATGAATTCAAAGAGTGGAACAAAGAATATTGAATCATCCTTCAAAAAAGTGATCAGTAAATGCGTAACTTCAGCATCATCTTCAGCTATCACATCACAGAACTGCAATGGATTCCCTCAACAAAGATTCAATGTTCGAGCCACATCAGCAAAGTATTATGACATAGCCTCAACAATTCTTGGTGGTTCTGGTGATGTGGAGGAGTTATTTCTCAATTCTGCCAAGGTAAAATATTTTTTACTGATACTGTAATGAAATTGTACATTATGAATATCTTATTTTGCTGATCTGTTACCATCTTCACTCAAGACTTACAATTGGCAGGTACATTGTAGTAATACATTTTTTATGAGAGTTTTTGTTGTTTGTTTCATTTGTCTGACCCTGAAAGCCTCTAAAAGCTAAAATAACAGGGATTCATATTGAATGTGACTGTCTTTCATATAATCACCATGTTAAATACTCAATAAAGAGTTATATAAGAGAGATTAAAAGGTTCCCTCAACTCTTTGCTAGGCATGTGGAAGAATATGGTGTTAGTGACAATATTTTTCTGTGACTACAGTGATTTTTGGGTATGTGGTCAGTATCATGCCAGACCGCCTTTACTTTCACAAAAAAATATCTGGTACCCATTTTCAGAGTTGGGTGAACCCCAGAGCCTTGCCATTTAAAGAAAACTCCACTGCCTTTGAGAGTCAAACCTGAGCCATTCTGATCAGGAAGCGAGCACACTAAATATTCAACTATCATATTAACAGCCCTCAAAACAATGAATAATGTAGAAGTGGAGCAAAGGCTACTTTTCATTATGATTAAGCTGTGGATTTCGTCAGGGATTGATTATATGCTGGACATTCTCACCATTCATGTTACAAAGTGCATGATTTGATGATTGCCAGAATGAAGGAATATAGCTCTGGACTGTACTAGAGATATCAACATTGAAAAGGTGAGATAGATGTATGCATGTTCTGATTTCTATAAATTCAAGACATTCAGTTGCCCATATTAAAGCCTGTATGAAAGATACCGATAACCAGCGACATTCAGAACACAAAAATGCAGCCAATATCAAAAAGAAGACACAAGGATTAAATATGAAATTTCTGAAGATGACTGATAAATGTTGAAACAATGCTCATCGGAAAAGAGTAGGTCATGTCCTAAAGAGATAGAAAACAATGACAATTTTGTAAATATTCTCAGTGCTCAGTGTTGGCATTGGTGTGATGGACATGCAAATCTTCAATTGGGCAGTTGATAGCTGACAATTGTGAATAATGTGGTGTTGCTGTATACGCAATGTTGTGTGGTGCTGTGAGACTGAAAGCCAGAATGGGATTTCCTTCTTGGCTAGAATCAAGGTCAGAATCCTTGAAGAACAGAATGGAGCTTACTTGCTATAAGCTCTAGTATGAGAAAGGAATTGAATCAGTGACTGCTGTCCTCAAGTGAATTTAAAAGACACAGTTTAATAGATCAATTTTCATGACTGATTCTCAGTCACAGATTTGTAGGGTCCAGAACCAATGTCACTAACATGAGTAGGTAGCATATATAGAGTCCTATATCCTGAAAAATAACTTTATCAATGTACTGTCTATGTTATGCATGAGTTTGTGGCAATGAAAAAACTGATAGTCTGGCCTTGGATGTGTCTGTGATGATGATGATGATGATAAACATCTTCTCTGTGGCCCCACATAGGTTTCATGCCTATTCTTATGATAAAGATGCACAAGGGGGATGTCTTAAGGCTCTCAATCATTGAATGTTTTAAATTGACACATCTATCAATGAAGATGCAGATGCAGGATTGCAAGGTTTTGAAATACAGAGTGTTCGAAAAAGAATGTACCTTTTTCAGTAAATTATTGTCAGTGCATAGCCACATTCAAATGTTTCAAAATCAATGCTATTTGGTAATTTACATTATTGCCTTTATATGCTTTATATGCCTTTTATTACATTGCTTTCTGATTTATGATTTCTACCTCTTTATTTAAATATCTATCATCTGTAAAAATACTGCCTTAAGCACTTGAAATTGTCTCCTTTTGAATTAGAATCTTGCTGCTGTCAGAAAAATAGCTTTATGTTGATTGTGATGTAATTCTAATTTTTGTGTTTTTTTTGTTTTATTTATTATCATGTCTTACCCTTGGAAAATAAAATTGAGACCGTTGATATTAATATGGAGGTCATCCTTCTTGGAATAAAGCAAGCATTGGTCGTCTGCTAAAAGCAGCTCATTTAAAACTTTTAGTTCTGCATTAGCAGTTTTGATGATTTTGTTCAATTAGATTATAAGTAGCAGTGGTTTCGGTACACACTGTGTCTTACCCCTGTTGTTTCTGGAAACCAGTTTCTCATTTTTACAGTTGTTCTAGTGACACTTTCACTTTTTTCATACAAGACTCTAATATTGTCTAATAGCAGCTTAAATTCATCTTCCTTAGTTTTTTTTTTCTGTTAACTCAATCAAAAGCTTTTTCCTGATTGATAAATGCAGCATTTAATTGAGTTATTGAGTTATTTGTGGGTCATCATCATAGCACTCTGAACATAAGAATGGTCAAAGAAGACAGTGGTGCATACGTCATGACCACGAGTAGTATGACAATGGAGGTGATGGCAGTGACTAAGGCATTCATCTGGTTAGAGTCACAAGACTACACCCACGCCTGTATACTGAGTGATTCGATGAGCATGATAAAAACAGTGGAGGCGTGCTCTGTATGCATGCAATGGTTAGAGTCATTGCAAAAGTCAAAAATATGTAAGGTCACATTTGTCTTTGTCCCTGGTTAAGCGGGAGTACGGAGAAATGAGAGAGCAGACAGGTTGGCTAGCTGCGCTGTCGTTGAGGACGGTCAACAAATGGATCGAGCAGACATCATCAATGCCCTCCAAGATGTGGGAAGAGCACAGGACTTCAACAAACACAAATCCACGTCACTTCTTCGGATGATAGAGATGGGAGTTAAGATGGGCACAGCCAGAAATGAGAAACTTAGTGGACATGTAAGAAGACTTATCAACCAATACAGAACTGGAGTCGTCAGTCGCTGGACACTGCGGGACTTGCTGAGGAGGGGATCTGAGCATTTAATTCTATGTTGTACTCAATAGCATCTTTGCTTACTTGTCTCAATGCAAATAAGGCACTTGGGCATTCTCTTCCTTTCCAAGATCCAAACTGGGCTTCATTTAGTAATAGTTCTACCTTATAGCCTGAATATTGTTCAAGCTTCCTCCAAACATTTCTGATAAACATACTTATAATGGTCTGGAATTAAATTGTGTGTGTCCATCAGCATAGGCTAATCACTGATCAAAAGTGTCTCAAAATCATTACAAGACATCTATAGTTGATACACAACCATTTTTTTTCCCCCATACATTAGTTAAATTTGTATTATTGATATTTTAATTCAGAATGGAAACTGCAGGAAACTTGAACAACTTCTACAGCAAAGTAGTGAAATTGGTTTAAACATCAACTGTGCAGACAAAAGAACTGGCAACACAGCACTTATCTGGGCATCTAAGCGGGGACATGCTAAGGTAAGGCAAATGAGCTCACAAAGAATATTTCCCTATTGTCAAGCTAGTAAGCCTCCAGAGCAGTTAGTCAGTTTGACAGCTCAAAATACCGGCAGCTCAGGCTGTTGTCTGGGGCATACCATGTGCTTAGGGGCAGCATCAAGGATCTTCCAAAAAAGACAAGTGAAAATAACAAAATAAAATATTTTTTCAACCTGGTTTTTAAGTAAATAAATTCTTAAATATAGACAGCGCCATGAAAAGATTTGCTGATCTAAAGGCTAGGAAAAAAAATGTTTTAGGTCGGCTAATTGTTTATACTGTCCAAATACTGGTTGAGAAAAACAATATTATTGTTATTGTCTGAAAAAACAACCCAGGTAATAAACCCATTTCTATATTTGTTAGTTTTGTCCTTGTGAAAATTGTTGTAATTATACTTGGATGCCAAAATTCAGCTTGCCCAGGGCACCAGCAACCATAGGGGCAGCTCTGCAGTTTGTGACCAATATGCTTTCTTCGGTAAAATGCCATTGAGCTTGAGATGCTCCATTGCAGCCACTCTTTGTTGACTCATGCATAGTCATGCATTGTTGTATTATTCTTCTTTTATCTTTCAACTCCTGTGAAGCCTAGGTCTTTAACAAGCATTTTCAACTCCCTGTGAAGCCTAGGTCTTTAACAAGCATTTTCAACTCCCTGTGAAGCCTAGGTCTTCAACAAGCTCTTTCAGCTCCCTGTGAAGCCTAGGTCTTCAACAAGCTCTTTCAACTCCCTGTGAAGCCTAGGTCTTCAACAAGCACTTTTAGCTCCCTGTGAAGCCTAGGTCTTTAACAAGCATTTTCAGCTCCCTGTGAAGCCTAGGTCTTCAACAAGCTCTTTCAGCTCGAAGCCTAGGTCTTCAACAAGCACTTTCAACTCCCTGTGAAGCCTAGGTCTTTAACAAGCACTTTCAACTCCCTGTGAAGCCTAGGTCTTCAACAAGCACTTTAAACTCCCTGTGAAGCCTAGGTCTTCAACAAGCACTTTCAACTCCCTGTGAAGCCTAGGTCTTCAACAAGCACTTTCAGCTCCTTGTGAAGCCTAGGTCTTTAACAAGCACTTTCAACTCCCTGTGAAGCCTAGGTCTTCAACAAACACTTTCCAAGCCGTTCTGTTTCTTGTAATTCTTTTAAGATCATTCCATGTCTTCCTCATCATCTTCATCCCTGCTTCCATCTGTCTTCTCCAAGAATACTTTGGTCTTCCCCTTTGTCTTTTTCCCTGGGGATTCCAAAAGGGGTGTGTGTGTAATACTCTCAGTTGGTTTCCACAGTGTGTGTCCTATCCAGTGCCATTGTCTTCGTTGTATCTCTTTATCCTCTGGTATTTGACTGGTACATTTCCATAATTCTATGTTAGTGATTTTGTCCTGCTATTTTCATCCTTTTATTTTGCATAAGCTTCCATTAATGAAAGTCTCTATCTTCATGATTATCATTTTAGTTGTTCTCCATGTTTTACAACCATATAATAAGACTGACTTATCATTGGATTTGAAAAATTTTCCATAAAAATGTGTTAGGTTCAATATGTAGACTGTCGTCATCAATTGTCATTATCAAGTATTATGCCTTCTGACAGATGTTTATTCCCTATATGCCATTCTTTTTAGTTTTGCTGAAGCTTACCCAAGTTTTCTGCATTGTTTCGTTAATACCAGCTGTTAACTATTAAAATGTTTGCTCATAAATGATTATTTACAACATAGGTTGCTGAACTGCTGCTGCGATATGGAGCTGATGCTACAGCCTGTAACTATGAGGCCCATACTGCACTAGAGACAGCTTTCTTCCCAGTTAAGACTATCATACTAGACTGGGTTGAGACCAAGAAGAACTCAACGAAAGACTTCTGTTACAAGCTGCTTGGCAGGGCAATCTGTCCATTGTGAAAAAAATACTGGTAAAAAATTGTTTAATGTTTTAAATTTATATTAAACTCTTAATTACGATAACTCTCCCAGTTATGATACCATAATAAAAATTACTACTACTTAAATGTAACATTAGGTGCTCTAAAATAAGTAATTTTTCTGAACTCTTGACTAGGCAAAACAAGTGGACTCGAAATTCCTGGCTCAGGTTGATTTTTATGACCTGAGTTTCAACTCATGGATGGGGGAACAGAAGCACCTGCAACATGCGGCTACAGTAGCAGGGTCGGCGCACCACAGGTGACCAAGACCTAGCAGTTCTACCTCTTCGTGGTCTCCCCTGGTAACAGTCTGCATCAAAACAGACTGGCTAACAGAAGCTAGGATCACTGTGTTCCCTGTAGTGGTGGCTGTTACTCATATAGAGGACCCAGTATTGCAGTACCTATGGGCTGGACTAGTAGTTTCCCAGCATAGCCTGGGATAGACGAACTCCAACTTCTCCAGTAAGAGTCGGGAATGTCAAGAAAGCCATTATGACCCGCCACATCTTATGAGTCAAAGGGCAACCTGCCCGCATCAACTCGTG